>JAVCKT010077116.1:0-11207 GCA_032273925.1 Rhynchotus rufescens
TTAGATTTGCCACTTTTCTTCTCCATGCTGTCTGGTTATCAGTATTTTACAGAAAGTACTTCACGTTTGGCAGATTAAAACAGAAGAGTTTCTGTCTCACAAAATTATCTGTGTTCAGCCCATTTAGGCAAATGTACTTGAAAATTCCTATTTCAGAGAATTTCATGCATGGCTTTGTATTGCATGGGATTGTATCAGAACTAAGAAAATAAGATTTAATAAATGCTTGCAATTCGTGCAGAGAAACATAAGCCTAAGAAATATTTAGACCTTACGTACACACACATATGCAGGTTCAAATCCAGTTATGTTTAAGATACAAGACAAAAAAAGGTGACTTGTCACAAAAATTATCTTGATCCATAGCTTGTAGGGAAACAGAGCAGTGGCAGGATACAGAAGTCTGCAGGTGATGGCAAGTCTGACTTGGTGCATGTGATGCGAATCCCAGCTGAAGCTTTTTGGCCTCAGCAGATCTACAATAATCCCTCTTAATAAAGAAGTTGCCTGGTATCAAGAACGCAGAGACTTCTCATACCAGTTTCCAGGTAAAAGATAGGTAAAGCAAACTTTGAAAAGTCATTTATTAAGTATTATAAAAACTATATTTATTTAATTTCCTACTAGTCCTACATAGTGATTTCACCAGAAGCTTTACATTGGAGGATAAGAATGTTTACCTGCCTTGCAAGTAGGGCAGTGCAGCTCAGTCTAATATTTCAAAGTCTAATTCAGACTCAATTTCAGACTAATTTCAAAGTCAAAAACACAACTCTGATGAAGACAACCACACTTCTGAATCCAGAACATGCAATATTCTGCTATGACTCTCCTTCAGTGTATAGCAATATACACATACAGAATTTCCCTGATCTTTAAAACAGCTTTGCCTATTTCAGTTGCTTTTATCAGTCAAACTCAAGTTTCAAAGTTAATTCATTCAGACCAAAGAAGGATCAATCTAAACACAGACAGAAGGCAATAACTAAGATAACAGTCCCTGAGAAACTGGTTTGCAGGTGGGAGAACCCTAGACTGAGCACACAGTGTGACTGGGATAAAAAAAGGAGTTCAGTTTGTAAAAGCCAAACCTATAGGCCCTATAAGTTTCTGAAGGACGCAGCAGGCATTCATAGTGTGTGCTATAGCTGATCCTCAATGAGATCCCTTTTCAGGTTTGTGAAAGGAGAAAAGTGTAAAGCAGCAATCATGAGCAGAGTGCAACTATTAATTAAATAACATTAAACTGATCATATAAGGAAATGTAGACCATGGATACTCAGCCTGCTAAAAATCCTGTTGCCCCCTAGCATGCAATTTCTGTAGGCTAGCAAAGCAATGGTCTGGTATATGCTAGCATTTTATTTTTAGGAACAGAAATCGACCATCTCTTCTTCATTAGAGATTCTCAGCTTTCTCCTGTGAGGATAAATCTGCACTGGCATATTGTTATTTCATCATTTAGACAAATTCCATATAATTAGTTTTTAATATGTCCTCATGAAATTTAAATCTTTAATCATCATTGATGGATTTCTCTGAATTCCTTCCAGGTTTCTGGTGCCAGCTTGTCGAGAATTCAAACGTACTGCTCACAGCCCTGCAAAGCAAAAGGACGATGTGCTCCTGAAATCAGTGTGTACAGTGTGACCCCATGGGAAAGATGGAAGATTGGGTTTCATTTTTGAAGAACTGGACTTCAAAGCATGGTCTGTAACTTAGTTTTTGATTCTGATGCACAGGCTCCCTAAATAGATTATGAGGTTTTTTTCCAGGCCACAATCAAATTAGTATTTATAAAGGACATTCGCAGTCTAGAAAGGCAAACATTACTAACTAGTGAGAAGAGTACATTCAAATGCTCAGCTCACACCAATGATAAATACAAAGAAAACAAATTAACAGTACTTACTGGTGATATATAATATTGTATCATATACAGACTTCTAACGACTGACTACTAATTCCCATTTACAGACATAATTTATATGTAATCAGCACAGATCCCCAACAAGAACCTTAGAGGAATCAGCTGGTGACCCACGCCTGTTATAAAAAATGACCATGTCCCTCTATCCCTGCTGATAATCCACTAGCAGAGAGATTCTCCTATGTCCTTCCAGCTAATTTTCTTTTGACGTTTCAATGAGGTATCTTGTCTGAAACCTATCTAACTACGGCATCCCAGGTTAGGTGGGGACCAGACTAAAGCAGTATCTCGGCGGGATGCTGAGGGACAGCGTGGCACTAACGGGCACATCCTGAGCTGCAGCAGCACGTGCCTGGGCGCCTGCAGAGCTTGGGCAGCGGCCGTTTTCCATGTTGTGCTGGCGAATGCGGCACCTGGCTCCGTCCTACGAAGGCCGGGGCAGAAACGGCCTGGCGCTGGGCGAGCACGGGCGAGAAGCGGTGGGGCTGGGGAGAAGGCCTGGGGGCAGCACTGGGGCTTGCCCTTCCCTGAGGGAAGCAGGGGAGCACGCTGCTTTGCACAGCAGGGTTGGTGGGTCACCTGCAGCTTTCCTTCCACAACTCACCCCCTCCCTCGCCAGCCGCACGGAGCAGGCATGCGGTGTGGGCAACAGGGAGAAGATGGCTTGTGTATCCCACTCCTTTGGAGAGGGAATGGGGCGAGGGGAGGGAGGCAAGGCCAAGCGCCCGCCCTTGTGCTGCTGGAGCGCAAGGGAGATCCGGGCCGCGGAGGTCCGGGCTGCCTGCAGAGAGAGGGACCGGGCTGCCTGCCTTCCTCCACTAACCGCACCGCTGGGAGTGAAGCACTGCGGGTTTGATCTGAGAGCTTCTGATCTGGAAAAGAAAAAAAAAAAAAGATCCCTTTGATGTTAGCACAGACGCAGGCCTCCTCGGCTACCCACCTCACCAGGATAATCTGTCTTTCCTTCCTGTAATCCCAGTGGAGCAAAGCACTCTTCCCGATAGCGGCAAGCGCGAGACGAAGCTAAGTAGGCGGCTTAGACGAATTGAAGATTGAGCGCACAATTAAATGCCTCCAAGGCGCCAAGGAGGCCGCAGCAGCTCCTGGCACAAGAGCGGCCACGGGGCGATTCCCTGGCTGCTGGGGAGCCCTCCTTGCCCTTGCCCTGCAGGCGAGACCCTGCTCAAAGCCACTTCACTGCGGCTTTGCACGGGGGACAGGATTAGGCCCCGTGCCTGTGATTTGCGTCATAGGCAGCCTTGTAAGCAGGAGGCAGGAGGCAAACGTGAGGGAACATGGAAAAGCTGCACGCTGGGGAGAGGTCTGGGAATGCAGGAGACTGCGGATGCCTCCCTTTGGTAAACAAAATCAATGGCCATAATCATAGATCAGTTTCCTCTAAAACCGTAAAACTAAATGAGGAGGGTGAAACAGCCTCCCATAAATGCAGTAAGGGAAGCCAATTAAAATAAGAGCTGCAACTTGCTATTCCACACATGAACATAGCTTGTCTCGAGCTGAAGAATGTGTGTTTTGTACTATCAGCCTAATCACATAAATGTGACTGAGCATCTCCATCATCGTAAAAATGAGCATTTAAATGTCACCACTCTTTAAACATGGGAGTAGCAAAAACACTTGTTCTTTGTGAGAATGAACAACCCATATGGCTTATTTAAGGGACACAGGGGCAACCAAGTGACACAGGAACAAACTGTTTTGTCTTGGTCACTCAAGTGGGAAGATGACCCATGTAAGAAAGATGGGCAGCACAGAAATGGAGCGTTAATTCCCACGTGAGCGCTGCCTAGGCAAGTGCCAGAGCGGCCCTCGTTACTGCAGAACCTTCCCCTTGATCGTCCCCAAACTGAACAGCAAACGCTCACCACCTCTGGATTTCTTTGTTGTAACACCTCTTGTTTCTGATTCTTAATACCACACTAACTGTAATGGTGAAGCTCACTTCCCTTACAAATAGGCAGCATAATCAACTCATCCAAAATAATGGCAGGTGCAGGGTTTTGTGCTATTTACTTTGTATTATTTATTTCTGTAGAGCATAAATACAGAATATCAGTGTGAGTTCATGGAATACAGAACCTATCCTTATTTCAATACCCTTTTAAGTAAGATAAAGCTATTTCCAGAGATCATTTATATACAATGCATGAAAGCCATACATTTTTTATGAAGGGAGTTAATTTATGCTTTTTTTTTCAGTTGAAGGGAATGCTTTATTATGCAGAGAAGAAAGGTGTGGGGAGGTCTGCCCTTGGAGGCAATTAATCGCCTTTTATTAGATATCCGACCTTTTCATTTTTCTCTTTTTTTCCGCCAACTACATCAAGTGGGAGCCTCTGTCCCTCACCCATGATTGCTTATCTCTACAGTGGCTCCTCTTTTGTCCTTGAGTAGTCACAGCTACAAACCACAATTTAAACACAGCAAGCAGGGGGTGTTAAGAAGTAAGTGTGGAAAATTTAGAGGAACTACATTAGTGAAGTTCATTGAGTGCTTCAACATTTTCAACATAAAAGCGCTGTGAGGCCCTTTTTTTTTTTTTTCTTTTTTTTTTGATAATGTGAAAGAAAGGAACTTATCCTTATTGTTTCCCATCTTTTCAATAATTAATGTACCGTTAGTTATAGGAGTGTCTTCAGGGACATGATTCAGAGTCTATCAAAAAATACACATCCTCTTGGAATTTTGCTGTGCTAACTTGTTTTTTTTATTTATAGACTATGGGATGAATATAGAACTATATTTCATCCAAAGTCAAATGAATTAATAGAAAATAATATTTAAAAAGGGTAAATGTTGGACCACTCATCTCAAGGAGATGAACTGTTTTCCCTGATGGAACTTTAAGGAAGCAGCAGTTTCTGCCCTCACTTAAAAATCTCTTCACAAACATGGACGATTTGCTGTGAGTTGCATCAGTTATTTCACACTGAAGACAAAGGAGCTACCTCTCTGTTATGAAATGAAAAAAAATGGTTCTTAATCAGTAAAACATGAGGTTATCTGGGGGGAAAAAAAAAGAATCAAACTACAGAGATGCTGAAAACACATAAACTGCTGGGATTGGGATTGGACTAGATGATTTCTGGAGGTCCCTTGCAACCTCAACCATTCTGTGGTTCTGTGTGATTCTGTGACTGTTCTTTAGGCAACCACTGGAAAGCAATTTCTTAATGTCACCATAGAGAGATTAGAAGATGCCCCCCCGGAATGGGCAGTGAAACCTCACTCTCCTGAGCCCTGGCTTAATGGTCAGTGCGAAAGGTTAAACTTGGGTGCCCGGAAGGCTCTGCCCTTCCTTCCCCAAGGTAACCAGCAGTTCTTTGGTGTCAGAAACTAAGTTTCTTGGCAGAGCTTCTCACTGGTGTTTTTACAGTGTCAGAGCCCAAGGTGGCAGTGTTACCTTCAGGGATCGCTCGCTGCAGCACAAAGGCAGACAGAAGGGTCCCCAGCAGACAGACTCCCACCAGCTCCAAGGGCCAGGAGCCTTGGCTGGGAAGCGACCTGGCCCTCCCAGTAAGCTAAAGCAATGTCTTCCCAGAAAGGGCTTCAGCCTCATTAGTATTTTATTGTCAAAGGAAATGCTCCTTAGGAAACATTTTCCACAAATTATTAAACTACCTAAAAACTGCTTTTGTTATCACAGTGAACCTCACCTAGATTGCTTTACCCATTCAGCCAATTCTAATACTAATATATATTTAAAAAGATCATTTTTTTAAGCAAGATTTTGCACCAAGAATGAAAAACAAAAGTAGAACCAATTGTCTTACAAACAAGCTTGCTTCTGTATTTTTTAATTTTTTTATTTAAAAATATTATTTTTTAAATAATTTTTATTTTTAAAAAAATGTGCAGCCATCTCATTAGCAAGCTTTGCAATGGTAAAGCAGTATGAAAGCTTCCTCACAATCCGCTGTGATCCATGATGACAAAGACACAGGAAGATTTTCCTAGGAAAAGAACAGCACTCTTAAGTGAATCAGCCTGCACCAAGTATTTTTCTAGCAAAAGTTTACTGAGAAAGTCTAATTCCTTAGCCGCTATCTTCTTGAGCCAACAGTGTCATCTGAAATGAGTTTACTAACAGGTAACAGCTTTTTTGATGGCATTCGCTGTGATTCTAACTACAGGAAAAAAGGCAGGTACAGCGTGTAAGCCATCCCAGCAGGTATCATCTGCTCCACAACAGACCGGGCAAAAGTCGAAGACTCAGCATCACAAGAAAGCTGGAAAACAGAACCCAGGAGCTGCTCTGTCTGCCTTGAAATCATCCCGGGAAACGGTCTGCTCTGGAAAGATAAAGTGAATCATGTTACTTCTGCTCAGGGTTTCTTCAGGCGGAGCATAAAAAGCAGAAATTACCAATACTCAGGTGCCAAACCTGGGCGTAAATGTGAAGGAATCACATCATTGAGCAACGATGCAATTCAATCACTCACATTTAGGCCCAGGTTTGGCACCTATGCGGGAGCTTTTGCTACCACCAGTGGAGTGAGAGGCAGAGCGAAGCCCCCAGGATGTTCCCATCATACAGTGACCCTGGGCAGCCACTGCCCACGAGATTCCCAACTCACACGGAGCTTCTAGGTGCCCACGGTGTCCGCCGACATCCCCACAAATGCACCAAGCCTGAGGGAACTCGGCGTTCCTCGAGGAAGCCGAGGGAATAACAAACCTGAAGGCACAAGAAGTCACTGCTGGACCTCACACAGCAATTAAAACCCAACTCGTTTAGCTTTTAAAACCAAACTTTTTTAGCTCTCACCTGCTTTAAATTACCAATACATTTCCATCGCGAGAGTAAAACAGAGCAAGTTTGACACACCTGCAGTCTTATGTGCTACAAGGGAAGAATCTCTGTGGTTGTCCATTAGCTTGGAGAAATGGACTATTGCTACTTGAACATTAATCCTCTGAAGAAGAGAATATGATTTTTTGTGGCTTGCAGAGAAATTACCTATGGCTTTTGTAACTAAAGAAAATTTGTAAGAAACTTGGCTTGGGTTTATGCATTACTCACGTCACTAATATTTCATTTTCTTTTTCTTCCACTTAAAATCCTCAAGTTTCTGCATGTCTGTAATCCACTAAGACGACTTATTATTTAATTGAATTAGGTCAGTAAATACCCATTCCCATCACTTGAATTAAAAAGAAAATTTTAAAGACCACATTATATCATACAATAGAAACAAAATAGCTATTGTCTCAGTTGCAAAGAAATTTACTTATTATTTACACTGACAAGAGCTTAGAGTAGCTAATAGTAAGGAATGAATTTGTATTTTCTTGCCTATAAGCTTGCATTTTCCAAGCTTATATTCCTGCTCTGTCGCCAGCACTATGCAATTTTTAAAACCAGTTATATTAGTACTAAAATTGACAAACATACCAACACAGGGATTCTGCCTGCATGTTTTTCTAGCATCTTTTGAGGGGAAATCAAGTGCTTTTAGAGAATGTTGTTATTTCTGAAGCCAAAATCATAACTAAATGCCATAATTTCAATAGCAATTGCAGGTACTCCGTGATTGTGCAGCCTTGCCTCCAACCTGAGTACCTGGGTATTTGGCTTGAAGACGACCTTTCTTGCTTCTCCATTAACTGACAGATTCCTTGGGTTGGAGGGGAGGTAAGGGAGGTGGAGGAAGGTGCAACCAGAAACATGGTCTTTCCTGAAAACAGAAACTGTTTCAGAAGCTAATTTATTTAAATTTATTTAAATTGGGGGTCTTGTTTAGGACAATCTCCATAGTATTAGTAATCTTGAGCACAGATGCTCAAAAAGTTGTCATACATTTCCTGATTTCTGTGTGAAAAATCATCCAAATTTCTTATTTATTCACAACGTATATTTCTATTTGCACATTTATAACAACTTTATGTTGCTGGTAGCACCTTCAAAGATCCCATTCTCCCTGAGTTGCCTCAAGAGCCCTGAGAGCTTCAAATGTCCAGAATATTCTCCTGCGCTTTCAGCCTTCGCTGAAGGCCTAACAGGCAGCTAAGCATGACCTGCCTCCTCACAACATGGGTATGGGTGGAGATGTCATTGCTGTTATCTTTACAAGCTTCTGCACATAAATTAATGGTCACTGCATCCTATGGAACATAGGTGGGAGTTCCAGAAAAGAGAGAAAGCACCAAGATGTAATTGAAATTGCTGCTTGTATGGTCAAATGTGAAATGCAGAGCATAAATGTGCTCTGAGCTAAGCTGATTTTTACTTTCCCAGGCTTCATCTGATGACTACCTTGGAGGCTGAGTAATGAATCAAGCAAGGAGCTGCATCAAGAGAAAGCACAGTATCCGCATTACACGAATTGAGTATTGCCTGGAAAACTGGCTTTTAGGCCTCTTTCTGCCACAGAGTTCCTGTAGTGCAGGACAAACCAGATTCTCTGTGGGTGATCCCTGCTGCATGACCCTTGTTTTCTGGATACACCCATGAAACCCACAGGTCTGGTCAGTGCAGGTGCTGAGCTGTCTCTGCTGCAGCGTCAGTCAGTGAAGCCTGGGCTCCCAATGTAAGAAGTCCTGCAGAGCTCTCAATATGAAGAAAAACCAGGAGCAAAGCTTTGGGCTTCCAAAATTATTTCCATTTCCATTATTCTATTCCATTCCATTCCAATTATTCCATTTCTACCTCGGAGTCCCTTGAGTACCGATCTATAAAACATTAAGGGCAACCAACCCCCACGCACACATTTCCTCTCTGGAATATTGCTAGGGCAGGTTGCAAGGGCACATATTCTGATGCTGTATTGAGAAATGCCAGGGAGTATATCACAAAGAATTTCATTATGTGCGTTGGGTGCTACGGGATTCGGGAGAAAACCGAATGTGATCAGCTGCTCAGAGAGCACAGGCCAATGCAGGAGAAGCCTAGGGAATCAATCTGAGCGGCTTTTAGTGTTATCCTGACTAACTTCTGATTATTTGATTACACTATTTCGATAATGCTCTTTTAATGAGACAGCATATGTGCATGTGACAGCATGTGACTTCTCTTTTAAAGTTATGTGTCAGCTAGCCTGTTACCAGCTCGTAAATAACATCTACTCCCAGAAAAGCCAATTTTGTTGGTCTCTCACCTACAAGATACCAAAGGGCAGAGGTCTGGAGCCACCCTGAAGACCTAAACCATACCTATGGTCCTGGAGGAAGAAGGCAGCATTTAAAACATTCAAAAACGGAGTGGAGGAGGAGAAATTTCTGCTGTTCATCTTTTTTTAATTAATGAAGCATCTGTGAATTGCTCCAAGACACCAGCTCCTGTACAGACTATAAAATATTGTAGCAATGTAGTAATTGTAGCCATGAGCCTCCTAGCCACATTCCTCCCTCTCTGTGCTGGAGGTAACTGAGATGCCTGTCTACATTTAACTCTATTTATTAGTGAAAGACCATAGCAAATGCAATTTATATTGTGATTAGAATGTATTAAGAAACATGCCAACCAGTTTTAAGAACAACCTTACTTTGCTGGGAGAGAAAAATAGCGACGATGGTTACACACTGTTTGCAGAATTTGTCGTGAAATAAGACCACACACACAAAAAAAGACATATATTTCAGTGAAGCAATAATATCCTCAAGTATGTATGAAGAATGTAATGGCATAACATCTACTGGAAAAGAAAAAATATACAAAGGGAAATCTAAAAACAAATCTAAAATACATGTTCTTAATAAAAATTTGCCATGTATGGCCTCATCAAAAGCAAGAGACTAATTTCACTCACAGGGATTATCTGAAATGAGTTTTTCAATTAACGGTCACTAGCTGAATAGCCCCCTATGGAGATCTAAGTCTATCTTACACATGGTCACTAGCTGAATAAGCCCCTATGGAGATCTTAGGCTGTGTTACACTAGACTAGACAAATAAACTTGGCAAAGGCTGTAAAACAGTGCAGTGAGACAAAGCTTGGCCTTGGTTTATCAAAGGAAAGCCATTATCTGTGAAAACTTTTTATTTACTTATTGTAATTCAATATTACTGTACGTTCTCTTCAATGAAAATAAAATAATTATTTGCAAGACGCGTGGGTACTCTGCAGAACTCTGTTTTAAACAACTTCAGGCTCGAGTTTCATTTTCAAGCTGAAAGTAAGGGACTCCTGTCATCAAACGAAACTCTCCTAAGAGCATCACGTTAGCATCAAAGGCTTAGAGAAGCAGCAGCGAAAGAGATGAAGACACCTGGGCAGCCGTGGACTTGCTCTGAATAACCTCTGAACACGGAGTATGGAGGTGAAGATAGTCTTTCCAGCATATATTGCCTGGGGAAATCTCGGTACTCAGCTCCCTTGGGGAGCAAATTCTAATGCTGAGCTCTGTTTCTGGTCTCCACAAGCACTGAGGACCTTCTGAGCCCTTCAGGATTGCCTCCTGAGCCTCCTGCAACTTCTAAGTCATTGTGGTGGTGGTCGGATCCAGAAATGAATTAGTGTTTAGATCAGTCACTCCCTCTAACTGACCCTCCAAACCACGGAGGGTCCAACCATCCTCTCAAACCAAGTGGAAAAGGCAGCCAGGGGGAACCTACAGCACTGGCTGATGGAGATGTCCAAAGGGTCACCAAGGTTTGATATGAGCAGCTTCACACATCACCTCCTTTGCAGCCTCATATTCCTCAAATAGCCTCATAAGCCTCAGAGGAGGTGGTGGTTGTACTACTACTACCTCATGTAAAAGCCTTCAGGATCCATCCTTAGATATCATTTAGAGTACATGGAGCGTGGGATTAGGTGAGAGGCATTTTTGTACCCTCTGCATTCACCAAACCCCCAGGCCCTTGCTAGCTAATCCTGCCTCCCAGGCTCCACATTCTCCTATTCTGCTCCCTTTCACCTGCATTCTCCTGCATACTGGCAAGAGCATCGTTTGCAGCAGATACATGTGAAATGCTTAGAATAAATGGTAGGATTTTGCAGTCATTTTTCTAGATAATAGAAATGATCTTCCTCAAGAATAGCAGAAAAAAAACTGTTGCTAAAAAAATACAAAGAAATACTCCACTTAAAATTGCTGAAAATTGCAAATGTTCTTATTACCTAAGCAGAAGTCTTAGGTATGTACTAAGCTATTTCCTGCTGAGAGAAGTATTTAACACTTTCTTAACTTTTAATATGTTTTCAGTGATTATTAGAGAATTGTGACTTAAACAGAAGTTTTACTAATACTGCTCTCCAAACATCCAGCTTTTAAATCTAGTTATGTAAGTTGCATAGCAAATGTCTTGTTGAGT
>JAVCKT010077165.1:0-15067 GCA_032273925.1 Rhynchotus rufescens
CTTCCTTGCGCAGCTTAACATCATTAATTTAATTAAGAAATGGAAGTATGCATTTCTGTTGTAACTGAGGAAGGGAGCAAGCACATCATCGCACAATTTTGTTTCAACCAGCAAAATAGTTTAGCTGAGTAATGTTTTTATTATTTTTGAGGAAAAAGGGAAACTGGAGAAAGAACAAAGTAAACTAAAACCCAAACCCCAAATCAACTGTACCAAGTTCCTCATATGAAATGTTTGCTTTTATTAAGAAAGTTCATTTTAGGAGATGCTATTGTCTGAAATTCTAGTACTCTTCTGCCAGGTCTGTCTATGTTATTGCTTTTGGCAGGGGACTGCCATTTTTCTTTCCCAGTCTGCTATTTTTTTCTTAATGTTTTGGTCCTTTGTTTGAAATCCGAAGATCGATGGCATTTGCTCTGGCAGCTTGCCAGGCTTCTGAAAATCCCAAGGATGTCGCTACTACAAGTCTTGAAAGCAGTTCTGTATTTATAGTGCAGCATTTCATGTGCAGAACTCACATTATAAGCATCTAACAACTGCAGAGTTAAAGTCAGGCTATACCGTCAATTTTTAGGTATGTAGAGATATTGCAGTATTACTATGAGTTATATTTATTTTTAATATAACAGGAGACAAGACCTTTGGTTAATGCTAATGCTTGCCATGTAAATAATGCATATACACTGTGTGTTTTGTTTCATTGCTGCTTTTTCTGAAATTGCTTGGTCTTGGCCAAGAGTCTTAGAAGAAGACTCTTATGGCACATTGGAGAGGGTCACTCTCATGGTCTGATTTCCAGCTTCCCAAAGTCTGGTGACACAGGGAGGTTATGGACTGTTTTTTAACAGAATGGATAAATTAGGGTTTTGGAAGATAAACGCTATGTTTTTAATTAAAATTAATTAAAATGTTAATTAAAACAAATCACAAGCAAATGTCAGCTTTCTTTTTAACAACAACAACAAAAACTTGCATTCTTTTACACATTCTTTTAGTCCTTCAGTGTGAGTTGTGCATTTTGCATTTGGACAATGACTAGAGCTTGATGAGCTGCTTAATTAGAGGCTGCCCTAGTTGTGGGAAATCCTGTGATGCTGAGAGGTCCTCCAGGGTACAAACCCACCACAGATGGGATTTTGTGCCTGGAATGGCCAATGCACAAACCGGCAGCAGGGCATTTTCTCAAGATGAGCTATTTCTTTTAATATAGGCAAATACTGTAATACGGGATCCACCAGTACCTTATAAGTAACACGTCAGGAAAAACGGTTAACTTTTCATTCCCCCCACGCATGTAAAATATTAGATAAAGGCTTAAAAATATTGCTACATTTCTCCCAATATAAAAATATTACCGCACTTTTAATACTTCTGTTGCAGGTTTGTAAAAAATACGACAGATTTGGTGATACACATTGGAAACAGAGTTGTGTGGGCTCCGAGTATGGGGTCAGGCTGAGTAGGCTCCAGAAATATCGGAGCTTAATTTATTAAATTGCCATTCCAGAAAACAATCATCTTCTCATAGTTACAGCATTAGTGCTGATGGGTGACATGATGCCCGAGGGGGTTGTAACTACATTGTAGATCTTGTCAGCTGCAGAGCACTGCTTGCAATATTGCTCTGAGCAGCGGGAGTTAGAGCTCTCCTTTTAATTCTTTCCTATTTAGTAGCAATTTAATAGCCTCTGCTACCATGAACTGAGGAATTCCATATCCTACATGGGATGCTCACTTTTCTTAAGACCAAATACATGTTGGTTTGCTGGTTTGTTTACCCTTCACCCTGTGAAGTCCTTGGTGGGCCGAGAGGACCAACGTGCAGTCGATGCTGCTCCTGCAGACAGAGCGCAGGGAAACACCAATGTCTGTTGGATCTGATGGAATATGTGAATATTAAAAATACTGTCATTACAGCATGGTTTGTGAAGAGGAGGAGTTGAAGTTAAATAGATTCTGTGTGTTTTTTTTTTTTTTTTTTTTTTGTAGCTATCTCTTTTGTCCTTAGCTATCCATTTTGTGTTTGGAGACTCAGCTCATATTTGTTTTGAGTTAACAGTTAATATTTTTCTAAATAAGTAAAATGTTTGGCTTCATTTGCCAAGAAGCATCTCTGTAAATGTGTACTGCCTAGTGTCTCCGAGGGCAGTGCCTTGAGCCGGAGCCTTGGAAAGTTCCTGATGTTGGACTTTATATTGGCAAAGTCATCAGCAGGAGACTGCAGGGCAGGGACCCATCAGGCCTTTTGTCCAAACAGAGAAATAAAGCAAGTGTTAATTAACTGAGTCTGATTATAATAAAGTGTGTCTGATTACAGGGGTCTGTAACAGATGTTAAGGGGAGTAAAAGAGATGAGGTTATAACTAGGGGAATTAAGTGGACCTAATTAATAGATCAATGAAAATTTGATATATTGGAGAGAAAAATATCTCTCCTTACACTACCATTTAGTCTAAATAATAAATTACTAGAGATTTTCTGCTAACTATTCTATCTTTTTTGTTTGGTTTAAATTAGTCTTAACTTAGTAATTGACTATGAGTCTCCTGGTGGCATTTCCATTGCAATGAATAATTTCTGCTCTCCTATTTCTCAATTTGCTTTTATATTTTTTCCCCCAGATTTGTATTTTTAAAGTGACTGAAATCAAAACATGAAATCCCTTAATATTCTCCCTTTGAATAAATACAGTGTCTTTCTGGCAGAAAGATCACACTGCATTTGAATCTCTCCTTGTCTAAGCTGCTGTGTTTGACATCTCATTATTTGACTCAGCTGTTTCAGTTTCACCTTCACCCAGCTAATTAAGTAACTCATTGAATGTATTATTCAGGATTTGATTCTCCTATCTAAGTTGGTGAGTGGTGGAATTTAAAAAAAGAAAAAATAAAAAATCCTCTTGATGGGATTAGTTGAGAGGATTGTTGTTCTGACACGGTGGACTAAAATGAGAGTCAACTAATGGAGCTGGCAGTGTATGAATCACATTCTGTCTTTTTAGCAAGTGTTTGGCTGCGGGTGAAAATATGGGGATTAGAGTTGCTTTAAACTGCTTGTTCCTGCACTGACCAAGTAGTGACCCTTTAATTGATGCAGGACACGTGTAGCGTGAACGAGGCTCTTTGGCTGTATTTAGAGGTTTTGTTTCCCTTCTCGGCTGTGGTCCTGTAGGGTGTTCTGTCATCATGTGTGAAATATAGATGCAGGCTTCAGCTATTTGTGGTACTTGGGTTTGTTCATCTTTTGGCTGGGTTTCCACCATGTGCTGCTTTCAGCACTGCTGGCTATTTTGGCCGGATTGGAAATGCAGACAGGAGTGCTCTGTAAATGAGCAGAGCCCAGCTTTGGCTGTCCAAATTGTTTGTGTTGTTCTGGTTTTCTTTTTTGACTGCGTTTTTTAAAAACTAAGCCTTCCGTTTAAAGGGAAGGGTCATTACAAGTAAATTCATTTTTATACATTAGAACATTTTTATTATTAAACCTTCTGAAATGAGCATGGCTAAACAGTCTTCCTATCCACTTCATGACTACATATTTTTATGTGCATTAGTTAAAAAAGAGCTTTTAAAACTTTTTTTTAAATAAATGCAAATTAAACCAAAATTAAAATATCTCCAGAGAAATCTAGCCTAGAAGTCTGGTACAGACTCCTGATATGGAAGACTGAATATAAACGCTAAATTGAGAGAGAAAATATCCCATCGTTTTTCTTGGTTAGCTGTGTGTATAACTAGTGAGTTCTGGAGCAAGATTAGTTTGTCTGTTACCTTAATCTCGTTTGGCCCTGAGCAGATGTTCCTGTGTATCTTGGGTGCCAGGGGAAAAGATAACTCCTGATAAGGAGAAGTGGGAAGCCCTTGCATAGACTGGGACCTCTTTGCCCTGCTTTAGCAGACAACTTTGTCCAGAAGGCTCTCTGGAAAGAAAAAATAAATAATTGCTGTGGCACATCGTGAAATTAGAATTCTGAGAGACCTTTTTATACTTATCCTTGTGCTAATGAGAAGATGTGTAAATATTTTATTCAGCTACTAAAAGATTGAGAACATTGACCTTAATGAGACATGAAGTGGAAAAATTCTAGACTATCAGACTTCAAATCATTTGAAACGGTGGAAAAATGTAACTGTCTTATAGAAATAAGCCTTAAGAATCATACTTCCATGAGCAAATAGCAAGTTTTTTCCAGGTAGGGTTTTATTTTGTATTTATTTGGAATCTATCCTTTGTAGTTGCTATCCTAGAGAAATGCCAATTAGTACTGACAAGGTTGTATTTTTTTTCTGTTACTCTAACATGAAAAATAAGTTAATTGTTACAGAAACATAGCTCAGTATTTAGACAAATTAACAAGATGAGCTAGACTTTCAGGTAATTTTACACCTGTATTATTTTAGAGCATTTTCTTTTTTTTTTTCTTTTTTTTACACCTCCATATTGTAAAATAACCTGCTGACTTTTACTCTGCTTTTATGTAGACATTCTTTTCTGAAACTGGTTTTGGTTTGGAGGGGAAACACACCCACCAACAAACAAAAACACACCCACCAACCAAACAAACAAAAAACAGCCACTTATTTCACTATTAAAAGCAATGTCTTAGTTATGTTTATCAGGAAAGCAAAAGAGCTTGTCGAATGATTTTTAGCCCTGCTGTGAAATTTGAGCCGTGGCTTCTATCTGTTTCGTAGCTGCCTTAACATTTTGTCATAATATGTCTGTGTGCTTGTATTTGTGTTTCGGATAGTTTAAATATCATGGCAGCAGGTTTTAGAACTTAAATTATCTTCCACTTAATGTAAAATATAAATTAACTTAGCTCTGTTAAATGCTCTTCCCCCATATCATTGAGCTGGCCTCCTCCAAGCAAAGTGTTAGCACAGCTTCTTTGCTAAGGACAACTTTTTCTTATTTATATTCTTTTGATATTGAAGTATGTTTCAAGAGGTGCAATGGGCCCAGCTTTCACCTCATCTGCTGCATATCCAGGTCTGTCATCATTTGCAGGATTTCTGAACAGCAGTGCACGTTAATGCCCAGTTTTGGCTCGTGTTGCCTCTCTTCTTCCAGGACTCTTAGAGATTTCACAGAATTTGTTTTTGGAGGGGTGAGACTTCAATTTCTAGCTTGATTTTCTGTTCTTATCTTAGAATGATTTGTTCATGGATAAATATTCATGCCTTTGAGCACAAATTATATTTATATTAATGAAGCAGTTATGTCGTTTGAGTTTAAGTACCATTAATTTAAGGGAACTGCACTTCTCATGAAAAATCAGTAACAGCTGTTGGTTTTGCTCTAAAACACAAATATAGAAATTAAAAATAAGGCTGAAGATTTGATTCAATAACTTAAAAAAAAAAAAATTACTTCAAGGATACATTTGCTATGCCTTGCCATAGTCGTATATTCCCAAGTTCAAACACTGTGGTGTTTCTTATTCAATATAACTTTTAATGTGCTACGAAGGTGGACCTTCTGGGCCTGTGCCTCTTCAAAATCTGAAATCTCAAAAATTTCAAAAGAAGTGTGGACGGTCCTTCAGGTCAGACTGACAAAGGCCTGAAAACAGGGCTTTACACGCTCTAGGTGTGCCTGCTTGAGCGGGAAGGTTGGACTAGATGATCTCTAGAGATCCCTTCCAACCTTGAATATTCTGTGATTCTGTGATTCTGTGATTTTGCAGACTGGAGTGGATCGTTTTGGGAGCTGTTCCAACCACATATGAATAATCACGTTCTATATTTGTCATTAGGTTCTGTGGAGAAGTAATGATCAATTTTAATAATTCTATTGACATAAAAGCTGTTTCCACTTTTGAATAGAGTAGGATTTAAACATACTTTGAAACATTGAAATTCTGCACAGTAACAAGTATTTTCTTTAATATTTATTTGACATCAATGTTTCCTGCTGAAATGAACAGCATAATAAAAGCTACCATGACTACAGAATTAGAAAGCGATAGTAACAATCTGACAGCCCTGGCACCACATTCCTCCTAGTCCTGGCTGTGGTCTGACAGAAGAACTGGTGGATGGTCACTTCTCTTGCTCTATTAAAGTAATATCCTGTCAAAACATTCCACTTTTCTCTGTCCTGGGAGATTGTTCTGCTGACTGTGAGGTGACGAGGAGGCATTGCTACTGTTGTGACCTGATGCATCGCCTCCTTTGGGATGCACCTTATGTACAGATGGCTGTATTCTGCCTGTACACAAAATGACAAAAGTTGTGCCCCTGGAGATGTTACTCTACTCCTCATCTCTTTTATGTAGAATTTATCCAGTCTAGCTCTCTGAAACTACAAGCAAGCAAGCAGTAACACTGACTTTAAAAAGATCACAATTTCAATCACTGACGTAGACAATACAGCATATATGTGCATACATCCTAATACCCACCTCAGTGCTATAGATATCCACGGAGCTCATATTACTGAACACTTAGTTGTATTAAATTTGGAAATATTCTTACCAATCTATCAAATAGACATGTATCTAAACTAGAGAAAGTGTAATTCCTACAGAAGATATGTATTTTTTTCATCCACAGAAAAAGTTGTTCCTAATCATAGAGTTCTGACATGGGCACCAGTAGCGCCCAAATCTAACAGAAACACATAATTTACTACTACTCACCATAATAGTGGGATATTTCACTATTTAAGTCAACTTGTCAATTAAGTTTTATTTAAGTGCATCAGATTATTTCAATTAAAGTATTTTGGGGTTTTCTGAAAAAAAGATCTGTTCTATATTTTTTCCTCTTTCTTTGCTGGATAAAAAGTTAAAAGAACAAACAAAGAAACAATTTGGACCTTCCCTAAAGGGAAAAGGAGAAAACACATCAATATTTCACTTTTACACTGCTGTCAAAGCAAACAAGATGGCTTTTGTGTACTCTGGTAGCCTCTACATGTCTGTCTTCTGAACCAGGCTCATGAACGTTATCATCAACCATACAAATGTAAAGTAGAAATACACCTTTTCTCAAAGGTGTTCACAATCTAAATAGAGCAAGTGCTACCAAATGTTACAGATGACAGTAGTGTGAGACAGTTCTGCTCCAGAGGCCAAGCACTGACTCATCTCTTAGCACATCATCTGCCGACTTGATGTCAGAGTATGTGTCTGAATGGAATCTAAAAAATAACCAATGGATTGATTGGCTAAGTGTTAGGGGCAACACAGGAGTTAGAAAGGTGTTTATTTGAATATGTAACACCTCAGAGACTTCTCTCTCTCGTTAGCTACTTTCCTCTCTAGACATGAGAAGTCCTTGTTTCCTAATGACTTTCTTTGCTTATCACAGAATATTCTCTATATCAGATAATGTCAACCATTGCCTAAAAAAACATATTCATACTGCAATAACATTATGTATTTATAAAGAAAGTTTTAAACGATGAAAAACAAGGTATCATCTTTCTACCCGTTTCTATCAAAACAGAATACTGGATAAGTGTTCATGGTTGTGATGATTTTGATGCTGCAGCTCACTGAAGGAAGTCATTTTTTAAAAAAACAAACAAACTCACTCTTTTTTCTCTTTTCTTTTTCCACCCAGAATGTGAGAAATTCCCTTAAGAGGCAGTGGAATTATAAAAGGTTTAAGAAACTGATATAAAATAGACATACATCATGAGATTATTGATGCAATCCTCATCAACACCATAGTGGTCTGCTGACACAGAAATAATGGTTTGCAAAAAATATCAGTATATCACTGTAATATTCTGTGTGCATTACCAAAACCAAGTTCTTATTCCCTTAACTGATCCATAAAATAAACAGCCTTCTGTTTTTCACTTATCTTATGAATTACTATATTGGTCCTTCCAACTTAGTTTCATGAAACATGCAAACATATCTACCTTACTAAACTGCTGTCACGATGGACTTGAAATTTGGGCTTACGTATGAGTCATAGAAGTCATTAAACCTTTGAGAGAAAAGGGTCTTACCTTTTTGTCACAAATTCTGAGTGCAGTTCTCTATGCAATTCTTGTGCCTGGGCTTCTCAGTTATTATTGTAGACGTTAATCTTGGAGACTACAGAAACTGAGAGTATGTTCTGTGTCATAAAGTGGACAACTGGTGAGATATCTGAGCTGGTGCCAAACGAAGTAGTAATGGCAATAAGAACAGCAGAGTCGTATCAGTGTGGAGCTAATTATCTCTGCTGGGACACCAGGTTAATTAGTATGACTGTCGTGCTGCGCTTGCTGCACGTCTGCAGCTTGTGCAAATTGAGCTAGTGTGCCTGCCCGGGACAGCAGCATTCTGCACCGCTCGTGTGGACTGCAGTGGGAGGACCACAGAGCCTTGTGCTGTGCAATGCAGAGCTCTGAGCTCCCTAATGGTTCAGAAATGTCTTGAGGAACATCATTGGAGGAAAGCACCTGATACCCCAAAGAATTTTTACAATAGCTTCCTGAGCATAAGAAAGAGTTGTTCACACCATATTCTTAGAGTGCTGCTGTTCTGTTTCAATTAGCTCAGATTATTTCTTGATTAACAAAAGGTCTGGGGTTTATCTCATTTAGTATGCCGTAAATGCTTAAGTATTAGAAATCAACTTTCCTGTATTTTTCCCAAGAATATTTCTTTCAATTCCCCCTATCCCTGTAATGTCGGAGCTTAAAACTATGAAACAGAAAATCCCTAGTGCAAATTTGGAGAAAATAAAAATAGTACAGATTGCAGCTTTATTGCAGCTTAGCTATGCTAAGGGTTTGATATTATAAAGCCAAATAAATAGTTGGGTAGCAGTAGCTGGAAACAGAGAAAAATCCTCTGTGACCTTAAGATGTTGTGGGATTCATGTTTTGACAAAGAATTCACTGCTACAAAAAATATGCAAATACACATCATGCACAAAATTAAATACCAAATATTATAAGATTAAGGTTAGTAGTCTTGTCCTTGAAACAGAAGCAAGCAGAACAAAGAGAAGCATAGTTATTACATTATTACTTGACATTCCTTTGACCTTAGGTTTCTTTTTCTTTCCAAGTACATACCTGGGCAAGTTGCCTTACCTGGTGGAAAAGTGACTACAATTCTGCTTCTGTGTTGTAATGTTTAATGTAAAGTTACCACTTTGTTTTAACTCAACCTTTCCAGTAGGTTTTTTCCTCTTAGCTGGCTCATGTACAAGAGAAATAGCAATCATTCAAGGAGTTTAACTTCTGTGTAAATAAAATATAACTTATTTTTGTGTTATCACTTTCAGTTTTATCTAAATCTTAGGATTTGGTGCATCTGTTACAACCACTACACAAATCCATGAGACAGATTTGTTTTCATTGGGAGTTTATTTTAAAATATAATTTGCACTAGGCTTGTAGTGGCTGCAATAATTTGTGACTTAATGCGGATATCTCTAGAAGGTTAAGCAAACAGTGTGATAGTTTATTATGTTAACACCCTGCCATTAAATGACAACTCATAGATATGTTACCCAGTTTCATGTTACACGGAGTGAGCCTAATTTTTTGCTCTTACGGGTTGAATCTCCAATATTTTTCATCTCACATATGTTTAGGTACTTACAACCTAAAATTAAATATTTTATAAATTTTAAAAATATTATTTTAAAAAATAAAAATAAAGATTTTTTAAATAAAAATAAAGAGTAAATAGCTACTCCATGATGTGATATTTTTCAAAGCTCTGTCCCCACATAATTTCATAATAACAACTCTACTGATGAGATTGCTGGGCCAGTTAGTCTAATGATTTTTACATAAAATATTTTTAAATATTTCAAATACATACCAGGCCATTAAACACTAACTTTAAAGTTTATATCAGAAAGGGCTTTCAGAGCCCTCACATGTTATATGCAAATTACTCCTCTTATGCTTGCTATCACATTCCTTTTTCCTTTTAACAGCAGTCACACTTACCTGGAAAACTCCAAACTTCCAGTAGTGTAGCTTCTGTTGTTTCTATCACGCTTTTTAGTAGAGTATCCTAATGTATGCAAAACAAAACCTTGACGTAGATTTTATCGTTTCTGACACTTCAGCGTCCTAATTCCAACAGTATGTTAATTATAAGCGGAGAGAACTCATCTAAGCTATACTAGTTGTTAGAATCTCATTCTTTTACTTTCGTTTTCTTTAAATGAGTCTCAGACTTAAAAGACACCTTAGGCTAATGTCCGTTCTTTATTATTTATTACCTAATGAGCATTGAACTGAAGGTTTAGTACTTTTACCATGTGAACAGAAGCCAATGCTCGTTCTTTCTAATTTTAATAGAACAGGTAAAAGCCGTAAGACATTGCATATTATTGCCTAATTGGCTGACTGATTAACTGCTAATTATTTGCCTAAATGCTTATTTTCTTATTGCTCATTAATTGCATAATTGCTAAATTGCCATATGGCTTATACTTTGCTTAGCTACTGCCCTTTTACTCTAACCTGAACACTCCTACTTCAGTAATGATTTTTGGTAGCCTTCATTTCTCTCATCTCTCTCAGAGCACTCTTTAATGTTAGTATTTTGCTATTCATTTTCTTTCTCTCTAAACATCTCTTCTCTGTTTCCTATCCTTTTTCTATAAAGTTATTCAATTAAAAAGATTTTGAAATGATGAGACTTCCTGTACTGTTTCTTCTGTCTCCTGTGTTGAACAATAGTCCTGAAATAAGCTACCAAAGTAACAAATGCTTTAAAAACAGTGATTCAAAACTTTTTTAAGGGGCCTCAGCTAGTGTCAAATAAACCAGTGCAGACTACATAATTTATGCCAAAATGAGTAAGGATTCTTTAAAACTCAAGCTGAAGTTGTGGCTTACCATAAAGGTTCGAAAAAACTCCCATAAAGCAGATAAACTGAGTTTTAGGGATAGAGATTTTCAGTTTTGAGCAATTATTTTATTCTATATAGATTATGTCTACCAATTCAATATGTCCGCTACTTCTTATCTCATTGTAGATGTTAAGTGCATGACGAATTTCATTATGTCTTTTCTTTGTACAGGCAAGTAGACGAACTTAAATCAATCTAACGTAAAGTCTGTTTCAGTCCTGTTCTTCGTTTTTGACTTGGAAATCAAAGTGGAAGAGTTTTTGTTTGTATGTATAAAAAATAAAAAAGTCTATTTCACAAAAGCATTATGTTGATATTCAAGGTGACTGCAAGTAAACTCCCTTGTTGCATCCTCAGCATTGCCATGGAGTTGAAATTCCCATCACAGCCTCCACAGACATCAAGAGAGTCTGCAGTAAATTTTCTTAGACAATGCAGATGACCAGCTATCAAACTACCAAAAAGAGTACTGCCCACCTGCCACACCACTACTCTTTCATACAATGTCTCATAACTCTGTTCTCTTTAGCATATAGTATGCTTTCGTATAAGCCCTATGTCAGCAGGGCACACAGCCCACTCATGTGCATCCAGACTGCCACATCAATAGGGTATCTTCTGACTGGATGTACCTTTCCAATCCAGAACAAACTTCTGTGAGAAAGCTTTTTATCAGGAAGTAATAAAAAAGGAGTATTTAACTCCAGGATGGAGAATTCTCACAATAAATTTAGGATTTCTTGGGAAGAACAGCAGTGGCACTTTTCCTCAATCTTTGGTTCTCAGACATAGGATGCCTCACTGACTGAAGCTATTGACTGAAGTGGCTGTTAAAATGCTATGAGATTAACATAGGTCAAACGCTATGAAATTAAACAGGTCAAATCAACTAATAGCAGCACACCTAACAGCACTAAGCACACACCGAAGCACTTTGTTGTCCTTAGCAACTGCTATACTGAGGTGTGAATGCTATTTGCTCTGTCTTGCACCCACATACCCTTCCTCAGAGCTTAAGGGTCCGGCTTGACCCTTTCTAAAGGCTTAAGGGTCCGGCTTGACCCCCATTTTCTAAAATAGATCAGTGCTATCCATTGCCAGCTAATCCACAAAAGCAAATACACAGGAGCACAGATAGAGAAAGGCCAAGAATAAAGCATAAAAAACATTTCCATGTCTTCATTCCACAAAGAATCGAATAATATATATATTTATTTCAAGTATTATCAGTAATGCAACTAAATCAGACTAATCAGAGTAAAGTAACCCACTCTGGGATATTGTTTCATTTGCCCATCCTCATAGTTGCATAGGTTGTGAAAGTGATGCTGTCTTGATCACTGCCACAGTTCATAGCATTTCCTCTTCTCTCCTTACCTCTCTCTTTCCACTCTCTCATCTGGGCTCAAGCCACAAACAAAGTCAGCATTTTGTGTGTGTGTGTGTGTGTGTGTGTGTGTGTGTGTGTGTGTGTGTGTCTGGCAGAGACTGTGTACTGGCAAGCTTTTGAACCTACGAGGTCCTTGCCACAGCCGCTATTTTCTGCTGCTCTCCAAGAGCAGTTGGAGAAACCTGATTGTAAGGCCTCAGAAAAGCATTCAGGCTGCATCAGTCTCATGATCTCCATGAAGTTAATGCCATTTAGCAATAATTACTTGTTTAGTCAAAGATAATCTGGATAATCTAAAAATAATCTGGATAATTCCCACAGATAATCTGGAGAATTTAATAGCCAAAGCTCAGGTGCTGCTAAGGTAGCACCTCATATGTTATAAGGAGCTCATACACACTTTTGAGTACTTCGAGGTCCTTTATGAAAAGTGATGTGATGGATCGTGAAGACACATACTGCATTCAAGCCAGGGCAAGTGTTAGATATCAAGAAGCAAACACCTTGAGAACAGATGGTAAAGTAATAAAGTGATGAAGTACAGCACCTAGGCTTTCTGCTCATGGAAAATTCTCATGAAAATCTGTGTTCACGTGTGCAACTAAGTTAACAAACTTTGAATCTAAGTTGTGTTGGAATCTGTTACCATTGCACAAGTTTAAGTTATGTCAAGAGGTACATAGGTTCCATATATTTTGTAGCACAGAAATTATATTTTGGCTCCTTGTGCTTACATATTTTGCTAAAATGACATAAATTGCCCCCTTGTCCACAGTCTAGGAGATGGACTGTGAAGAGAAACACTAGTTTAGGCTATTTCAGTGCCTATGTTCTCACATTTGAGTCTAGTCTATTGATTTAAAAGTCAATTTAACCTCAGGGTACTATAAAGAGACTAGACTAATTTATTCCCAAAGGCAACATCTCATATGGACTGGATTGGACTGGTAAAAAGAGGTTGTAGTAATTAATGCTTTTACATTTCACCTTGACAAACTTGTATTTAGACATAGAAGAGAGAGATTTTGAACTGCAGGCTCTGCCAAATTTGGGAAAACAGATGCCGCATTGGAAAATTGCCTGGTTGTTCTGTGGATTTTGTGGCCAATAATCTAGTCCAGCATTCTTAAGCATCCAAAATCAGTTAGCTAATATTCTTGATAAAAATAAAAATAATATAACCTTATTTGCAGATCCAGGACAAAAAAAAAATAAAAAAACTAATTGACATCTGGACTGACATACTACCTGCTTACTGTTAGGCTGCTAGCAGGCTGGTATCTCTGATAAGGAGATAAGACAAGAAAATGTATGGAGGATATCCATTTTATCAAACAACTGAGGACAGATTAGAGAGTAAATAATTCATGAGTACTTTATTTAAGCATTGAATTACAATATACATACATAGTTTCAAATTTCCCAAAATCTGATGTATTTGAATTTGCAGCTTTAATATTGCTTTAGTATTTTTGATGAACAATACATCAGCAAACTATTAATCAAAATAGGTTTAAGTTGGAAAGGACTGCTTCAGAAAAAAAATAGTAAATTTTCAGAACAAAAATATTTTCCAAAAAATGTTTTTGGAAAAAGATTTCACTGAAATGAAAAATGTTTCAGTAAAGAAATTGAATATGCAGCCAAGCCAAATATATATATATATATATATATAATATAAATTTCTCTTCACATTGCCTTGTTACGTATTAGCAATAGTACAAAATTTTACAGGTTTGAGATTACATTATAATCACATCAAAAAATAAACTACTGTCCAAACTATGGTACACCTGAGGAATTCCCTTCACAGATAGGCTAGTCATATGGGAAATTTTGACATTGGCTCTATACTCAAAAGAAGGAAGAAGAATCTGCCTGGAAAACAAACAGAAAATGTTTTAGGGAAGGAGTAGTGGGAGTAGTAAGGAAGAACTAGTTCAACAGCCCAGGACTTTGTCTTCCTATCTCCATTTCAGTGAAGAAACAAGAAATATAGGATTGCTTAGTATCTGCAGATGTTTCTAGGATTCTGACTTTTGGCTGGTAGGAATAAAATGAACTGAAAGAGCAATCAGACTTATTTACATTCATTTTGTTTTTCATATTTTTTCTCAAAGGAATTTTTCTTACATAACAATGAAAACAGAATTTGTTTAGGAGCTGAGAATATTTTTTCCCTAAAATTGGACATATTACATAAAATAGAAAACTCACCATTTGATTATCTGCACTTTTCGTCACGTGCATTGGGTTAACTGAAAATGAGTGAGGCCTTTAGCTGCTTACTTACCAGGCATCTTTGTTACAGGATCTTAGAACTTGGAAAGCTGAGAAAGTTAATAGTTTTGGTTTTTGGAATTTCAGGCAGTGAAACATTCAGGTTCCCAATGCTAAGTATGACCTGACCTATATTGACAACTGAACCAAAAAAAAAAAAAAAAAAAGTATGGTGCAAGAGTTTTAAATTTCATCAAGAAATATTCCAGAAACTTACTTATAGTACATTTTTTTCTGCCACTATATGTTGCTATTTGAAAACCATGGCGGAGTGGGAGGGGGAGAAGAAGATATCAAATACTGTGTTATCTATACATCTGACTTTGGCAGTATCGAATTCATGAAAAATCTGTCAACTGTAGGTCCAATCGCCCTCCTAGGAGCAAATCGAGTTCCCAAATAGTATGATCAACTATAAACTTGACTCTGGATTCACAGTCTACCAACTCTAGGTCCAATCGCCTTCAAAACAAGTAGTTGGGTTCACAAATACAATATACTACTAAAATACTACTATATATAAATAATATATAAATATATAAATATATTCAATATTTATATAGTATAATAT
>JAVCKT010077193.1:0-15064 GCA_032273925.1 Rhynchotus rufescens
CTTTTTAGATTTACAGAAAGTATATCATAATATCCACACAAAACATATAGTTAAAAATATTTTGACTGCTTGAAAAAGCTTACAGCAGAAGCTGCAAGAATTTACAAGAAGTTGCAGCAAAGCAGGAAAGCAAAATGAAACTCTTGTTTCCCTGGCTAGAGAGGTACCTGCCCTGTAATAAAAAGAAAGGAATAAAAGGAATAAAGAAAAAATAACAAAAGTGTCCTACAACACATCAAACAAACCACCAAAATTAAACATCTGAAGAGATGCTATTACAACAGCAGCAAAATGCTATTGATCACCACGGACCAAACACGTCACCTCGCCAAAGCTGAAGGCTGAGAGAAACCCATCATCTTCCCTGAAAGGAGGAGAAAGAGGAGAAAAACCTGACAAGACATCCATGACCACCCAAAAGCATCGTGGCACGTGCAGGCGTTGACAAATTCGCCATTTGCTAACATTTATCTTAATTATCACACGACATTTTTACATGAGGATAAAACTATTTAATTGATGGAAAGAGTACAAATCATCCGGTGTCATTTCTCGAAGGTAGGCTGTCGTGACCTCTCTCCACTCAGATGAGGGGCTTGACCTCCCATGCTGATGCTTCGTGCTATGGGCCACCCATACTTGCTCCTGGAAGTGGCCTGGGCATCTCAGCCAGGGATTTTCATCATTTATCATAGGATTAAAACCCCTGTGAGAAGCGTGATAAGGTGCTGCCCAACGTTGCTTGGTGGATAAACTCCACTGAGGAGATATCATCAATACAAGATAAGCTAATGTTGGCTGCTGGCCTTGGAGTGTGAGGCCATGGAGTATGTTCATGCAAAGAAAATCACTTTCTCTCTCAGAAAATGATTCCCTGCAATCAGCATCAGTCCAGACTTTTTATCTGAGGCCTGACAGAAGTGATTTGTTATACACAAGATAAATGTGCCTCTACCTCTGCATGAATAGTGGCAAATCAAATCATGCTGAGCCCATTCTCATCTCTGGAATATTTTTTATAGGCATCTTATTAGAAAAAAAACAAAATCAAAATCCACACTGATACCACCATGCACTGCTGCCTACTTCATTTTGAATGTTAGCTTTGTATTTCAGGACATGGAATTCATGAGTCGGCTTTAACCCCTTCCTGGGGCAGGTAAACCAAGGCTCCTATGCTTGCTGTCTCAGAGAAGACCATAAAAGCTGCAGTTCAATATTTTTTTTCCTAAGGTAATTTATGCAAAAAAAAAATAGTTTGCCCTGATGTTGTTAAAGGCATTTAGATTTCTTTCCCCGCCTCTCCAGAGGTTTTCAGTGGCCAAAGGACTCTGCCTTCTTTTTCCTCCAGAATTTGGCATAACCCTAGTTTTCATGAGTCTCCTAGTAGCTGCTGTCAGCAGCCCAGAACACCGTGTAAAAGTTTCAGACCATTTCTATAAGAAAAGGAATCTAAATCCATGCTTTAAGGTTCTTCCACCTCTTTATTAGCTCATACAGATGGCCAAACCAATGCTCTAACATTTGTGCTTTGGATGGTGTGGAAAGGAGGAAAGGAGGAAAGGAGGGAAGGAGGGAAGGAGGAAGCAGTTATAGTAGTTCTCCAGCTTGACTGAAGAGGGTCATAAGCTGCACAAAAATCTGCCTGTGAGCTTTTAGGAAGAGTTTTGTGGTTGGTGGCACATGCTGCAAGAACTAGACCAGTACCATGAAACCTAAGCCCTGCAAAAGCACTGCAGCCAAAACCACATTATTTTAGTGTAATAAGCATAATTTTTTGACTTCTTCCAGTTACTTTGCTGGAATAGCTTGTGTTCTAGGAAAAGCAAACAGAAAAGCAAGCACAGGGGCAGGAAACAGACCTAGGCACTCAGGGCTTTTAGCCCGAGTTAAAAAACAGAAATTCTTGTGCATCCTTCCATCTTTGTGTATGATATACATATGATAAGTACATATGATAACTACATAGAGTGACAGCTTAAGGGTTTTTGGGGGTACTTTCCCACCCATGCTTCTGTTGTGTATCATCCCCAGCTCTTACTGTTAATGAAGATATATTTGTTTTACACAGCTGAAGGGGCACAAGGCTGTCCAAACTTCTCGCTCATCCATGGCTACAAATCTGCATTTTGCTGCCTTATAAATAGCTCTAGAAATCCCAGTTAAATGAACTAGAATGTGAAGCATTGAATGAAGAAAAAGATAAAAGACTTCCTATAAATCAGCACAGTAACCACACTTCCTGCTATGAGCTGCCCCACTAAGCATCTTCTTGCCTTGGATCCATTATGGACAGTAAACTGTCAGTCACATTGCAAACAAAACGATGCACCTGTGATTTAGTTCTCCCAAATAGATGACCTTTTCCCTGAATCTTCTCCTGTATTTGAAGTTTTCAATATTTCCACCCAGAAGTTCTAAATTCTGCTTAATAGAAGCTTGTTCCTAATAGAATTAATGATGTAGCTGGAAGTTCTCTGTCTAATGAGAGAAATTCTCCCTTGAAGTGAATGTGATTGCTTAGTGATGCCGCATGCAGATTCATCTCATACTCTGGTTGCTGTCATTATTAGTGTGAACATGTTAGCCCTGAATTGTCTAGTACCTATTTTTCCTACTTATCCATGGATCTTTAGCTCTTCAGGTCTGCATTGTAGCTGTCTACAACTCGCATGTACTTTTTTCTTGTCCAGGGAATCAGAATTTATTCCATGATGGTTGTTTCAACGAGCCCAACTCCCTCCGGGTTAGGGTCTTCTCTATGACCCATAAGCGATTCTGCTCTGACCTCCACATACCCAAACCAGCATCTCAACTGCAGAAGGAACGTGATGGTACAGTGCTAATTCTCCAGTGCTTTGAAGACTGGTTCATCCTTCTTTAACTCCAAGCTTCCTTCTTATCTCCTGAAACTCAAATGTAATGACTTCAGATTTACTAAAATAAGGCATCTGAATATCAGCTTTCCATCAGTTTGCAAATATGTGTCCAGAGCTGGCAAAAAAAGACTAGTGACTACTATTGTTTTTGCATTATCAAATATTGGTACATACCACCAATTTATGCACATTTTAACCATCAAACTGAAATTAAATTTTAAAAGATTACCCATCATATAAGCCTAAAATTTTACATACATATATATTTACATACATATATACACACACATACACATAAGTACATACATAAACAATTATATGTATATATTCTGCTTTTTCAAAATTGAATCCAGGTACTTGGCTAAGCATTTTCTTTCAGGGCATTTTCGCTCTTGGATTTCAAGCGATCGGGGCCCTTTGTTTTCTTTTCTTTTCTGACTAAGACAGCTCACGATTGGAATCAAACTTTTCCAGTCATTTCAACAAGACTAGCACAGGAAAGCAAGTGCCTTTTATTATTCTTTCCATGTCAGGTAGCCTAATTAAAAGCAGAGCAACAGATTAAATACAGCTTCACTTTTTGCAGAGTTTATGTCTGAATCGAGAGGTAATTGCTTATGCCATGTAGGATTTTCTAAGGAAAAAACCTGACAGTTCTTTGATCTTGCTGTTCAGTGGAGGTGGCTGAGAGCTCCCTGGCTTGAGGGATCAGCAAAGCAGAGCACCTTGTTAGGTGGATGTTGGCCCGAGACTCCTGCTTTGTCTATGTTGGATATTTGTGAACAGAATGGGGAGCTACTACTGCTGCAAGCTGCAGGTTACGCTTAAAGCATTTACCTATATATATAATTTTGTATATATACTCTACTAAGGCCAAGTAACAGAAACAAAGGGAGCATTCCCAGGCAAATACAAATAACCCAAATATGAAAAGCATTTCTGCCTTGCAAGGAGCACAAGCTGCTGCATCACTGGCAGCGTGAGGGGTCACGCTGGTTACGTTCAAGCTCTGCAAGCCCATCTTCGCTGCTGCAAATGCAGCAGCTGCCAAAACGCTGCACTGAGCACATTTCAGGTCTTTGCACATTTTTATCTCAAAATTGTCAAGATCTGTCTCAAAACATAAATAACAGTCATGAAAAGAGCAGGTCAGGAGATGACTAGGAAATACATTTATGCTACTTTCTATGGAATTATATCAGCCAAGTTCCCTTTAATATTAATAGGCTCTTTCTCCTGAAGTCTCTTAGTAGCAATACACTAAGTATTGCTGTTACAAAAGTTTTTTCCTTTTTGCTAGGATACTTGATTTTTTAAAAGTAGTCGTTTTGTAAGTACAGCCTGAAAAAAAAAACAAATAAACAAATAAAACATGAATTTAAAACATACATCGGTTACTTTAAGGAAGCTACTACGATACTCCTTGATGATGGGTGTCTCTTAGGCAGTGCTACAGTAGGCTGGGAGCAAACAGCCCTGATTTATGCCACCCCTTTCGCTAGCTAATATTGCCTCCATCTTGGCATGGTCTTTTATAGATCAGAAGGCAATTTTCAAAGCAATTTTCATGTGTGGATATTCCAGTATTTTCTAAAACATTATTTTGAGCGCACAAGCTCTACTCCAGATTTTTGTCTTTGGCATAGGTAAAATCAAAATGATTTCACACCCACCTAGATTTTGTTGTGCAAATTACAATAGCACCTTACTATAGTCAGCACCTCTCCAGCAAAAACTCTACAGCAAAAAGCCCCTGTCTGCTTTTTCAGGAAATTTAGTAGTAGTACTTTTTCACTGTAAATATAGAGTTTTTGCTATTATTGCTTGGTGAGGTGCTTTTGTGCATACCCCAAATGCCATCTGTCATTGATACTATTCTCGTAGCAGCTGTACTGATGCATGAGCTGCAAAAATTAATTTGCCTCTGGAGGTATTTGGGGCCATTTATTGTATTTAAGTGTCAGAAAAAATATTCTATCATACTTCAGTAACTTGATGTTTAGTTCTGTATCATTGCTACAACAAAACAAGGTGCAGATTGCTTGGGAAAAAAACTTCCAGTAAGCTCATTTTCATAAATTAAGTGGCAGTCCATTCAGCTCAATTTATTATCAGCACCAGGTGTCAGGACCTCAGCCATGAGTCTAGTTATTGTGCAATGTTCAGCACATTTAATCAGCACCCTTAAACCAGGACTCTGTATGGAACAAAGCCATTTTTTTGGTCCTTTCTTCACCTACCCAAGCAGAGAAAAAGGATGGCAAAGCTTTTTTATTATTATTATTTTTTTTCAAAGTTCCGATCCACTTTAACTCTCTTTTGATCATCCTTGATGAGTGTGGGTAAAATCAGAAAACAAGATGCTTTGGAAAATTTCTAAAATAAAAGCACACCACTTCAGCCAGCTACTGGGTTAGCTTTACTTTGGGGACATATCAGTTTTAAATACATAACATTGTATATTTTATTTGTACCTCATATCATCAACACATAAAATAATAGGGACTCTACAATGTAATAAACACAAACAGTGAATTAGAACCAATAAGCACACACCATCCCAAAAGGTCAAGTGTTCAACTCCATGCATGTAGAGAAAGCCAAGGCAGGTGAGAGGCAGCTCTACCTAAATTAATTTCACAGATTACGTCTCAATTTCCTGTAACAGGTATAAAGAGCTGCACCTTTCTCAGATTTGAGACAAAATGTATGTTTTTAATGTACATACATTTTTAATGCAGAATGCAAACACACCGCTATGCATCATCTGAAGTCAAAACCATAGTCTTGCAATGACCTGGTCACGTTTCACGGTTCAGAAGAATCACTCATCATGGCCAAGCTCCAATCTTAGCCAGGGGACCCAGAATGTAGCAGTTATTGAGTATTTACCTCCTGACAACAGCCAATACAGGCAACACTGGAACATGGAATTCTCCTTTCCATGTCAGGTAGCAATGGATAGACCTTGCTGTCAAGGCCTGATCTTGAAAATGGAATTAGAAAAATATTTCAGATCTTCTCACTTTAAGTCTGAAAGAAGCTCTAATATTTTGCCCACAAATTGCATTACATGGTTTAAAATACCTGGACCAGAACACTCATGGTCAGCGGGTGATAGAGCCAGGAAGCCACGTTGGGCTTTAGCCTCTTGAACTAGAGGCTGCGCTGGCTCTTAAGCCGAGGACAGTGGTTTACAAGTGAAAATTTTCCATCCAGGCTGTTTTTATCTCGACTTTTAAGCGCTGCAGAAAACTCAGCATTGACTGCTGATATGTTATCACTCCAAACTATATTTAACTTCATGGTAATGGTGCTAACATGACACTTCTATGTGTGTGTGTGTGTGTGTGTGTGTGTGTACATTAAAGACATGTACTCTGCATACACCAGCAAGATCTTCTTCGATGGACACATTGCTCATGAGAAACAGATTTAGTTAACAAATAACATTTTATAGATTTGTTAATTGTTAGATAGGACATACACATACAAATCTTAATTATTTTGGTGTTCATTCAACTAACCCTTCACAACATCCTTCATGATGAAAAAAAGAGGAGGGAGATGGGTCTTCTTCACTTGTCTCACCTTAGCAACAAAAGCAATTTAAAATATTCAGAGGACTGTAAAAGCATAAGGAGCATTTACTCCTACTTCAGATGACCATGGTTCTAGGTGTGCTGATATGTAGGAACACACCAGGACTAAACAGGTAGTTTCTAGTTACTGCCCATTTGATTTGCTCCCGTTTCCTTCTTGTTTCAGGCCAAGGATGGGCTGGACAGCATGCCAAGGGATTGGAAGAGATCCAATCTTGGTTGGTTGCACAAGGTTGCACATCTGAAGAGCTATCAGTGAGGCCTTAAAAACCTCAACCTTTTGGGACTAAACTATACATCCTAAAATAAAAAGAGGAAGAAAGATCCTTCCTTGCCTGCTAAGGAAATCCAAAAGAAATGGAAGAGACTCTCAGATACCCCCTTTTCTGAGGAAGGCACACGCAATATCAGACATGAGCTGAACACATCCTCTCCCCATCAAACAGCACCTGCTAACCCTGGAAACAAGCAGAAATGACAAGTGATGAAAATCGCATGCATTAAGCTGTAAAAGCTGTAAAAGTCAGTGCAGGATTTTTTTTCTCTTATTTTTAATTCAACCCTACTTATATTGCAATACCTATCTTTTTTTTCTCCTATCCTTTTATTTAAAACTAAATTTGAATAGGTTTAGACAAGAAGAAAAGGTTGACAGTCAGCAGCTTCCACAATAATACTTGTTTTACTAAAAGAAGATAGAAAAACATGATCAACCCCATGTGAAAATAGGAAAGAGGATATTGGTTTGTCAGTCACAGGCTGCTAATCTAAGCAATATATCTGCCCAGAAAATTTAATAACTTTCATGCTCAAATACTTCCCTGAATTAACTTCGAGATCTATCTCTTGCTCACAAACGCTACATACACTATTTAAGAGCAGTATGGGTTTACCTGCAATATCTATGTCAGTATTTCAGCATGTAGCCAGATTTTCAGAGCAGCAGCCTGATAAGCAGCCTATTGGCTCCATAGCTGCATATCATGAAAACCAAATTGCATCAAAAGGCACTCTGAGGTTCCCCAGAAATAATTATCTTCAGGATAATTAAAATACAGCAGACTATCAACCCATCTGCATAGCAGGTCAGCAAGTGGACATTTAGACAGAATTCAGGACCTGGAACTGCAGCAGAATCTTGCAACAAGCAGCAAGATAAACAGGCAGGTACTAGAAGGACCTAAAGTCAGGAAATATATATCCATATATATATATATATATATCCATATCAATATCTCTCTCTCTCTCTCTCTATATATATATATATATATATATTTTAGACAAAATGAAATTTCTTCTATCACTTTTTTGTTTTGGCATCCAGACCTGTCTTTGAGCAGACACCAAAGCCTGAACCTTAAAAAAGCAGCTCACGACAGCTCAGGCTGCAGATCCTTCCTTCTGCACGAACTGAGCAATTACCTCCCAATATTGGCTCAGGCTGCAAAGAACAACACGACAAGCACTTCACTTGCCCGACCTTGCATGGGGATTTAGATTTGATTCTACCAAGAAACAAATATGCCCTTTACAAGGCACCTAATTCTTGCCTTAACAGGTAAAGCACAAGAGGGAACCTGCAACCCGACTCGAATTTTCTCCTTTGCTACTTGATACAATAAAAAACTACTCAAATTATTAATCATAAAGAAAAACTGAGATGAAACCAGGTGACACTTTCCTCAGCACTTCAAAGCAACACCTGTTTAATTAAGCCCTTCTAATATCACCTGGGAAACATATCCAAAGCTAGCTAATTTTTCACATTTTAAATTGTTTAAAATGCCAGAGATGGTTAAAAAAGTTAATAATCCAATTTCTATTGGTTGTAATTTTGAGGATTTAGAGTTACAATAATTGTAGAACCAAGTTTTGAACAACTGAGGAGTCATTACACAGGAAGACTTATAGGAAAATTTGACAAATCTGGATAATTATTGGGACCAATAGAGCAAAGTGATTTCCAGGGGCCTAATGAAAACTGTATTTTTAATTATAGCCTAGATACAAAACTACATTCTTAAGATCAATACTTAATCAGTATCTCAATGACAACTAGATAAAATAACTTGAGTTATTTTTTATTATTTTAACTTGAGCATTATGCTTACAGTCCCTCACAAGTCAATTAATGCATTTAATGTTTCTTTTACCTATAGTATCTTCAGCCCAGCTCAGAGTGAGTTGTTTTCAAAAGGCAGCAGTGTGAGGATAAAAGACTCCAGGGCAAAGTGGTTTTATGCACTGCTGGGTAACAGATCATTAGCAATTGTGACCCAAAATAGGATGATTTCTGCTACTTTTAACTCAGTATAAGGTTGGATGGATGTTGAGGGTGAACTATTTCCAAAGACTAACCTGCAGAGAATGACTGGAGTGATTCTGTAGGAACCAGCCAGTAAGTTTGGAGGGTACTTTGCCCTGCAAAGTCGGTATTTGCACATTTCTACGGCTTTCAAAGGGTTTTGCAGAGAATGGAAAAATTCAAGAGATGCATTAACTCAGGTACCAACATTATTGACCACCAAAGAATTTCATGTGAGGCTTTTCTTCCTAGACTAACTCTATCATGGATTTTAATTAAGTATTTTATTATTTTTAACCTCTTCAAATATCTAGGCAATAATGAGAATTATCATTCCAAATATTGTATTTAGTTTGTTAAATTAAGAATAGGAGATAAAGAGTCTCAGGAGAGGACTAAAATTTCTATAAAGTCACAGGCTATCAACCTGCAGCTGTAAAACTAGAAATACTTCATCACATAAAGTTAACATTTTGCAGCTACACTTAATTTCTCTTAGAATTAAGAAGGCCATGAAGTAACTGCAGACCCATTTAGCGTGAAGCTCTCAATAGTAAAAATTATGGAAATAAACTTACTCGTATTAAATACGATAAGAGACACTCTCAGTCTTCTTTCTTGAAACCTTCATAACTTTAATGATTTTGTATGATGCACCATCATATGATCAAGTTGGGGTTCTCTGGGTTTAGAATTTCCCAGGATTTCTCACTGACTTTAGCAGAAAGCCAGTTGAGCATCTCCCTCTTGCCTGCTCCTCCAGGGGCTGAAGACCTCAGCCTAGGACAGGAGCAGTCCAGTAGCAACCTAACCTCACCAAGCAGCATTTCAAACCAATAGACCAAGGGTATTTTTATGTGACATGAACCTTTTATAATTTCTTACGCTATTAGGTGCCTCCTGTTTGGCAAAATACGCATTTGCTTCAAGGAAAAGGCCTACACGGGTGATAATATTTCACCCATCCTTAGAGCTTTCCGTGGCTTGGCTTTAAGCCACCTCACCCTGGAGACCTGTAATGCTGGCGAACACGGATTTGGATAACGCTAAGGCGCACAAAATCCTCTGGATGAGCTCAAAGAGCAATGATTTTAATTAGGTTTCACGCTGCCCCATGGCCTAGCAAAGCTGCAGCAGACGTCATTGGAAGCTGCAAGTGCCAAGGAGGCAGGAGAGCTCTTTTAAAATTAATTAGTCGAGATTATCTCATTTGCTTCGTGTTTTGCTGCCGCCCTGAATTAAAATGAAGTGACGGGACCGCTAGGACTCATCATTTGCATCCTTTAGCTTCAAATAAGCTTATCACACTCCCATTAAAATCAAGAGGAAATAGAGCACCAGACAACTCCAGCATCTCCCCGTGCCCTCTACAGTCTTGGAAATTTGTACAGAAGAAATTTCATAGCAGTTTACCTTAGATATTATCACATTAAGTAGCATAAAAACCCAGCAGCCAGCAAGAAAGACAAATGTAAAGAATCCAGATGCTTTGGAGCTAGCAAAGGTGGATGTTGGGAATAAAAACTTAATACAGAGTCCTCAGGAGCCTGGGAAAACTGAGTAAAGAAATGACGACAACTTCAGTGACAAGTCCAAAGAGCATTGCTATCATTTTCTAGAACGGGAAAGCATTAGGACTCCTAAAACTTAAAGCTCATTGTAATTTTTATAGTAGTTAAGCCTTCTACCACATACCTAGTAATATACACACCGACAACCTGGATGCATTAGGGTGCTTGCCATGGGATCTCAATGCTAATTAAAAGCCATTTTCCACTGACTCAACCATGCTTTCACCTTTTCCGTATCATTTTCAGTACAAATCACACTGAACTATTTCAAACAATAAATTTCTGGAAAAGGAGGCTCTATTTCACTTGAAGTGACTTCAAGAAATGGCACTGAACTCAAAGGTGGTTAGTAGAATAGGATTTTTTTCTTCACAGGACAGGTTCTATACTTAGAACAATCACAGGACAGGGATTAATTTTAGAAGTAGAGCACGAGGGGTGAAGAACTGCAACGTGCTCCTAGATAGGGTAGTGGCAACATAGAGCTTCAAAGCCTTAAAATTTCATTTTGGCTTCGCTCAGGGAGGTTTCTTTCACCATAACTCAAAGCGGTTCAATTCAATTCACTCTGCAGGGCATGAGATTCCCTATGGATCAGGTGGGATTCTAAACTACCTCGACTTTACCTTTTATTAGTGTGGCTAAGCACAGGAACATTGGATAAAATTCTGTTTGAGGATGATTTACTCCACACTAAAGCTGTAACCGCAACTTATACACGAATTGAGCCAAAGTATTGTTTACAAGGTAGTTATTTAAAAACATGCTTCTTAGAAGAACAAATATTACTGGGAGCTACAAGCAAATTCATTTTCTACCCTTGGTTTATTTTATATTGTCTGCACTACTATAGCTCTTTAAGATAATTCACAGTTTTCCAAGTTCTGCCACAGCCTAAACAGCAAACAAAATGCATAGCTGGCTATAAACCACTGTATCAACTTTATAAATACGTAAGATTGTTGTAAATAGAATCTGTAAAGAATGAGCACCCCTTAGCATAGGTATTTGCCGAGGTAGTTTGAAGCACATCATCCAAAGATAATATGAGCAGTTTAATCCTTTCTTTTCTAATATATCAGATGTTTTGATGTTTTAAATGAGCATGTTTTTTGATATCTGAAAGCTTTACCCGAGTCAAGCTTTTTTTTTTTTTTTTTTTTTCATAAACCAAACCAGCATCCCACAAGACCAAGCTGCAATGTCCCCAGCAAAAGACTAAGTGCATTTCATTTCCTTTCAGTTAAGCCTATAGAAAAAGGTGCCATTTATGAGGTTGTGGGGAAAATCCCGAACTCATTGACCTCCAGAGAATGGTGCTTAAGTGTGTGACATACAACACTACCCTTTAGATGACCTTTATATCAATATCAAGAGAAAAATAATGAAAAAAACAAACAAATATGACATACTTCATGTTTCCGAACAAAACATATGACTGACATCTAATCATTAAGAAATTAATTTAGGAAATTAATTCATTATGTATGTATGTCTGTTTAGAGTTGCACCCAAAACATTCGGTTCTGAATGTCAAGTAGTAAGTGTCAGGATAGAAGATATTTTGATCACTTGAAGAAACAAATGAACAAACAAAAAAAACCCCAAAACAGAGTTAACGGCTTCAAAGTTAACTCGTAAACACAGTCAAAATCTGCTTTAGCTCTGCTTTCAGAGTGACTGTGACATCTCTTACCATGATGGACAGGTGACCACGACGGGGTACAAGTGAGCTGTTCATTCTGCAGTAGTTCACCTCTACCTAATCAAGACTTGCCAAGGATTTTAAGCATATTTTCTTTAGTCTGCATTTTTGCCAATTTTCTCAGCTCCCAACTAAGCAATTCTCCCAAAACAAGTTTTGCTCAAGGTTTGCCATGAGCACATTGTTTTTTTTAAATCTCAGAACCTTTTCTCTACTTCCTCCTCCTAAAGCACGTGCAGAATAAGCAGTGTCCACAATTTCTCACACCTATGAGAATTTATTGTAAGATGATAGCGTAAAATAAAAAGGAAATATTTCAAAGATTTGATTTAATTAAAAATAAAATCACTCATACAGACTTGTCCTCTATTCACTTATACCTATGTGTGTGCATACAATAGAAGAATGACAAATGCGTTACCTTAATGGAGTAGTTTCAGTACTTGTGATAAACTTTTATCCTTCCTAGCTACAAAATCATTGCTCTTAAACACAATGCTGTGTCAAGTGCCTGATATTTTTGGGGGGGGGGGAAGAAAAAGAAAAAAAAAAAAGAAAAAAAATATTATTTTTAACCTCTAATGCAAATTTGAAAGCCTATTACAATGAATTCTTCACTGCATTTTTGCAACACCTCATCTCTCTCTATTTCATATCAAGTCTCTTTTCCTTATTCACGTCTTTCCCACTTCATTCCTTCTGCAAGATTTAATCCCTTTATTCCCACATCACATAAAAGCATTTGTACAAAGCACTGGAAGGTTCTGTAATGCCATTTAGAGCATCTAGACATTAACTCACTACCTCCCTAGAGAAGAACATTGCCCTTTTTTCTTCTTGACTGCTTGTTAAAAATTTCTTTTTTTCCCCTCTCTTCTTAAGAAGAGATGAGCAACACAAATCAGGCCATTCTTTTCAAAAAAATCCAGTTTTTTTTTTTTGAAAAAATTCTTACATTCAAAATATAACACAAAGCTTAACATAAAATTTTGCAACCAATAGAAATGTACCCATTTGAGACATATCCATGAAATAAAGCTTACAGAAACATTTTAGAATAGAGTTGCCTTAGAACTTGACTCTATGAAGAATCTCAGTTCTGAGATATATCTTCTCATCCTCTTTCCACTTACCTTGGAAGCAGGTAACAACAACCTAAGTGCAGTTCCTCCATGGAGCATTGACCTACAGGCATGGACCAAGTGCTCCTTTTGCAGCAACCACACAAGTTATGGAGATGCATCACACATCCCAACAGCAAAATTTCTACTCAGCTCTGGTTTTCCTGAAAAAATAACCTAGCTGTACAGTAGGGAGCCAAATAAAGCAACGGCAGGAAAAGCATGCACCAAAGGTGCCAGTAAATATGTATTATGCTTGATTCCTTCACACTTCATCATTTAATTTATGATAAACTGAAGTAGAAAGTATTAACAACAAAGAGAAAAATGAGAGCAGTGTCAGGATAATTAATTTTCCTTTCTGTTTTCTCTTCTTGCCTTCAGTCTCTAAGTGGTTTATTTTTATGTTCTTGCAGTGCCCCAGAATTCATATTAATAGGATAAAATTAAACTACTATCCCATAGCTGAGTAACTAAGTAAAATGCTCACACCATGCTTTTGCTGGCTGAATACCCCAAGACAAAAATATCCTTTCATTTTGGTGTGCGGGAATCAGATAATTAATCGTTGGCTATTTTTCATCCGCAGTACAGCAATAGACATAGATATGTTATGAATTAAAAGACTACAGTAGAAAATTAGATTTAAATCATTCTAATTTATTTTAATAGCCTATTTAGTATGTTTGCACGGAATGATTTAGCTCCACATTTTAAAATATCATGATACCATAATGAAAATGAATGTGTGCATCAGAATAACACTCATTGCTTGACAGAGTAAAGAGGCAGACCAGAGAATATATTGAAACTTTCATTCATTTCCCAATTCTAATACAAGGCTGCAGAAAAAAGGCACCTGACACACTTCAGTGCTTTACAGTTAAATATCGAATGAAAAAAAATTCTATTGAATATTGCTCAGAAATTAAACTTTCTCTGAGGTTGACTTCTAACACACTGCAGACAATCAAGTATTCCTCTTACCTCATTTTGGAGGTCACGGATCATTTTGCTCTTCCTTTCCATTTCAGTCTTCAAAAAGTTAATCTGTAAATGTAAAGAGCAGTCGAGCATAAGCTTTTAATATATACTGATATCACTTTAAACATCAATTTCTCCTTTTTTTTCCTATCACAGTTTCCAAAAACAATGCCAAAGTTGATCACACCTGGCCCTAACCACAAGCCAGTAATCCCACACACCCTGAAGTTTAATCCATGTATATTGCAGAATAAATACTAACCTTTTGCACAGCAATAAATAAAAGTTGGCAAGTATAAAAATGAAGACTAGATGAAAAATAAGAAAATCATAATTCAGATATTCAGGTTTTTTATATGTTCAAAAGATTTGCCAGCTAACATTAAATACTGACAAAAAGTAATACACTGACCTCTATTAAAGACCATTCCTTGGTCATTTCAAGACTATTTTATTCTTTTGAAACATATCACTTCTAAATCTGAATATATATGAAATAATTTAACAGATACGATACAGAAATTGCTCTTTGGGTGCTCTCTACGCAGAGCCTTTGTTATCCTGGATCTTTTCAGGACAGATATTTATGACAAACCACAGCACTATTCATTTAACTGCTAATTTATGGTGGTTAAACCAGCAATTGATGTTAATTACTACTCATGTACACCTGGCATCTGCTACCACTGCTATGGACATCTCACCTAGTGCAAACTTACCATTTTAGCTTCTCTGAACAATGAAAAACACAAAACAAAGTTTCTTTTTTTTCTTATCAATAGACTAGTATTAAGTAAAAACTTAGTCATAAAGTAGAGCTATAGAAGGCTACATAGGAGGGATTTATATAACTTGGCTACAGGAGGTATTGCAGAGGTAACCCGTCTGTCCACTTAA
>JAVCKT010077250.1:0-15061 GCA_032273925.1 Rhynchotus rufescens
TGCCCAGAACACAGTACAGGTTGATTCAAAGGAAGAGACTGCTCTCTTCCTAACTTCCATGGCTTTTGTGTTTATTTATTTATCTATTTATTTATTTTTATAGTGGCCATCACCACAGTATTCAATCACACTGTAAAATTTATGTAGGATGTAACATACTTATGGTTTAATGTATCTGCAAGAGATCCTCTCCTTCTATTTCAATAGTGGTATGAACAGTAGTAAACTGCTCTTTTGTTTCAGAAGCAAATTCCCATGATCAACATGAGAAATGCCTGTTTCCATCACAACCATGTGTGCTAAATGTGTAGATATGCATATACAAAAGAGAACTTTAGCATTTAACTTCTCTTTCATTTTCTTTTGTAACTATTGGGATATTATGGATAAATTATTACCTTACCTGCTATTATTAATGAATTAATTAATGATAAAGTACATTCACTATTATTGAAAAAATGTGAACACATGGATTCTATTTTCCATTTTTTTCTGTGAGCAATGTACAAAGTAAGTGTGAACTGTTGCTATTCTGATTTAGCAGCATGTATAAAATCCACTTCAAATTAATATTACTTTGCTCTAAATAACTACAAGAGGATCCAAATTGTGAGATCAAGTTAAAACTGTTACTTAGACGAAAAAGAATTTAATGAAAAGCAATTTCCTTGATATACTTTACGGATATTACTTGGGAAGAGATAACCTACAGTAACTGAAAAGTGTTTAGCATTCAGGTTCAAAATCTGCAGCTGTTCTTGTAAAGGTTAATGGATAGAAATTAATTCTTCAGAACTGGAGTTTGGGAGCTACAGGTGCTGATGCAGAAATAGTGAAACCTAAGTATTATGAGTGCAGCAAAGGCAATATATTTCCAAATTCTGAAGCCTGATGGAGGTGAAGCTGCTATAGCCCATGTCCACAGATCCAGACAGTAGCAAGGCTGAGCGTTGCTCTCCCAACAGGTGCACGTGTAGACATAAATACAATACGGCTAGCCATGCAGGTCAGTGCAGACAGAAAGCACAGTACTCACCCAAACACAGACAACACCAACAGCCGTCCTGTTCCCCTTGCTGTCTGATCAGGGTGAAAGTCTCTTGGTGGAGAAATATATATCCATACACACAATTTGGATCTCACCAGTAGCTGCCCTTAGACAACCAGTCTACTCAGTAGCTGATCCTGGGCCCTCAAGTCTCTCTAGCTGCTGACAATTGCTTATCTGAGTTCCTCATTACAGCACCACAGACACTCACACCCTGTGGTGCCGCTCCAGATGCTGGCACTCAGACCTCCAGGCACACATACATGTACACAGCAGTGAGCCCTCTTACCTCAAAGTTTTGAGAAACAATTTTGGAAAGACTGGAAACAATCTGAATTACTGTTGTATTTTGAATTCTTTTTTTCTTTTTTCTCCACTATATTCTTATGAGAGATAAGTTCTTTAGAATATAGCCTTCATTTATCTAAGCTGAGGATGTGTCACAGTTTTAGGAAATAAAGAATGTTGTAGAAAAATGATTGTGATGGAGAGGATAGCCAAGCTGGTTGATTATTTTGGAATAGGCTGTGAAATGGTGTTTTTACCTTTGTAACTGAATAGTAAATCTTAATTTCAAACTACCTTAAGTACAGAGGAGCCTTGTAAAGAATTGACTACTTTCAGAGATGTTTTTTACCTATACAGTATATAAAATTTAGTGTCCTTTAATTATGTTCTATATCAATTAATATATAAAAGCACCATTAACTTTATTAGGAATTATATGTATACATCCAGGAGGGGCTACATTCTTCAGAAATAACATTGAGCTTTTCAGAAATAAATTTTTAGACTTACTTCTGAGTAATCTGATGTCAGCTACCAAAATCGCAAATATTGGGAACATGTAATGTAATGTAGGACAGTGAAAGTAAAAAGATTATATGAAATAAATATTGCATGAATTTCATATTATAGCGATATGGTAGGATGACAAAAACCTGTTGAAAGTCAAGTGATTTTATTTTGGAAAAAAATCCAAAATACGACTTTTTCCACAATGGAGTTGGGAAATACGCTCTTCTAGTTTTCCTGCATAGATTTGGTCCTCTGTTAGTCCTTCCCACTTACAAATCATGAAATATATTTTAATATCATGGTTCCTGCATGTCTGAGTGTTTCTTGAATGAGCCAAAGTGTACTACTCACAGCCTACTACAATTTCTTTTTACTTCTCTCATTTCTTTATAACCGAACCTTGGTGCCTGTGTTTTCCTACTTCAAGGACACTCATTAGTGAAAGTAACAGTAAATCTCCAATCTTCTGGAAACTGTGAAGTAGCCTAATAAGACCTGGTAGAGTGATTATCAGATCTCTTTGGCTTTGAGAGAGACTAGTAATATACTGGGGATGAAAAGTAAAAAGCAAAAATTCTCCATAAGGCTGCTACTTGAGCTAAAATGCAAAATGCATACACAAGGGTTTAGCTTTCATTCAGTTGAGATTGACGAATAGCACATGAATCCACTTACATTAATCTCATTAAAAAGAAACAAAGGTAATAATTTAGGCTCCAAAGAAATGAATTGTGTTATGTGAAAAGACCGAGCCATTGAGGGAAAGAGCCAATGATTATTTCACAAACTGTCTGGAGCCAATGTTCACATAATTCTTTTAGAGGGATATTCCATAGGTTGGTAAGAAAAACGTAATGCAAAGGAGTGTTTCCTCTTCTTCTTGTGCCTTGTAAAGAAAGTGTCATTCTACAGGCAGATGGAATGACTGGCACCAGTGCATTATGGATATTGGCTTCAGGAGCAACTTTAATTTTCACAAACAGATCTTTCAAAAATGAAATAACTTAGGCAGTGCAAAATAAAATTGTTTAAAAAATTAGAGTGCCACTCCAACCAATTAGAACCATTGAGTTGTAATCTGATTTATACAATAGAAAGAACACCCCACAATTCAAATGTACAGAGTTTAAATAAATTTTTGCTTAAGTAAATATTCTAGAGATGCCAATATGAAAATTGCTTTCCTGAATAAAATCAGATTAAGTTTCCATCAGGTTAGCCTAGCACAAAGTTTTATTAAAACATTCATATTCTCGTGGTGGATTTTTCTTTTGTTTTTATTTTGGTAAAAATTTTAAATGTCAGTGAGCAGTTTAATAAAATGCTAGTTTTTCTTAACAAGCTTTGCTATCAATAGTATACCACAAATATAACATGTGTAGTTTCATTGTCAATTAACTCCAAGTATGAAGATCTGAGCAATTTTTTATTGTTATTTTCAAAATATCTTTTAAGCTTCTTTAAGTCCCAGAAATGAATTTTCATTTTCACTTGTTCACAGTTCACATTGTGTAGATATGTTGCAGCCTGTCTGTGCATAGAGTTGATGCTGATCCTTGTCAACTTTAGGGAACAAAGTCAGCAAGTAACAAAAGGCATGGAAAATGGCATGGAAAATTTAAACTGCAGGTTACCAATTTAAAAATATTAAATTACAGTGGATGTAGATTTTCCTGCCTTAGTTGATGACTTAAGTTCATGAAACAAAAGAGGAATTGTCAGGGTGCAATTCAACAAATTCTAATCTAAGCAATAGATAACTCATACCTTTAAACCATAAAGTGACCCTTCTTTTCCTGACTGTAAATGGAGGCCAGAGTCAACACTCAGATGTCACAACTGCACTGCAGATCTTAAATAAAATGAATCCTACCAAAGATGACACTTTTTGTATAGAATTTAGAGCCAAGTTCTGGGATTCTATCATAGCTTTATAAACAACCAGCTTATTTAGTCCTGCTATGCTTAAATTAGCCAAAAAAATAAGACGCTGAAGAGAGCTGTTGTGTCTGAAACATGGTCTTCTGTGAGCACAATAACTTATTTCAGAGCTACAGTTAGAAATCTTAGTGAACTGAATTTTAGATTTGGAGACATCTTTCTGAGTTTAGAAGTCTTAAATATTTTGAGGGAACTCAGTTGTGAGATACATGCATTAAGGTTTGTTCTCTTTTCCTTGGATTATCATTTGTCTTCCGTTTAATGGTTGGGCCAGGGAATAAATTTGCATTATTATATAAGAGGGGTCACTATTCAATATTGGTGAGACTAACTGACGCGACACTGTTTTTACTCATTCAGTTAAACTTGTTACTTCAAAACAGGGCAGCTGCATCCAATTTGCCCCTTGGGAATGCCTCCTTGCATGTTTGAGTACTGCCTGTGGAAGTGGCAGATGGTCTCAGGTCATGCCACAGATTGTCTTGTAACTGGAAAAAGGTAAAGGTCTTTTTTATGTAATGGCACAAACAAAAGAAAATTGTTCTGACTACTGCTGCAGAACCAGAGCAAGACCTTGATATGCCATATGAAAACCCTGATAGACAGAAAAGATGGAAAAAAAATACTTCTTTCCATGCTGTCTCTGCAATAAGACATTCAGTGTGAATGAAACAAAGATAATTAGAAATGGTGTATTTTGTACATTAGTATTACAATTAACAATTATTCATGTGAACAGAAACCACTACAAGTACATTAATGTTAAACTCAGCAGAAAGTCATAGAAAAGGAATGAACTGCTACAAAATAGAAAGGCAGTAAGAAGGCAGGATAAAATCTTTAGTTAGTCAGCTTAATAGTTACAACTAAACTAGAAGTAAAATTGCTTCTTTTCTAGTACTTGAAATTGTCTAAGTTTTATTGTAGAATTAGAGGACCTTGTTATTTAGAATATGCAGTAGCAGTAGTGCCTCTCCTACACTTTTTTTAAGTATTTCACTTTCTCATTACATAAGGGAGGATAATTTGACCTAAGAAGAGGACAGAAAAGAGATATATAAAAGAAAAGAAAAAGAATAGAAATTAAATCTCACTGAACTCTCACTGGAGTCAATGGGTAAACATCTAGCAATTTTAGTGGAAGCAGTACTGGACCTATGGTAAGCAACTTATATTTTCTAATATATAATGTATAGTGGCCCTATAGAATGAGATATGTAAATTAATTGACCTTTAGTTTGCTCCATCTTGTACAAATTAAGACTTTGGAGGAAAGTGAGGTCTTCCTTACTTTGGAGACACCCAAATCACATTTTCATGTAGAATAAACAATACATGCTGTTCATGGTCACTTCCATCCTCCTTCCTCCTGCTACCCACTCTTGTTGTAGACAAAAAGACAAAAAGAAAAAAAAACTCTGAAATTTGTCAGGTGATTATATTGTACATTTTTTCTTTATGCCTTAGACTGGTTATCTTCAGGCTCGTTATCCTGGATGCTTATGGTTATGCCTTTTAAGAGTGCTTTGCCTAAAATACAATAAAAATATGAATGCAGATTGTCTGATTGTCTTTTTTTTTCAGATATATCTCTCCTTTTTAATTTTAGAAGATGAAGTTTTAAGTGGCATTATCTTGTCAAGTAATTCATGTTTCATCAGCTGGAAATGGACATTAGTATACTGTAGAAACAGCAGCGTTTGAACATCAGATATATACAGCAGTAAAAAAGTCAACTGCCTTAATGTTCATTGGATAATTGATTATTATAATTCTTTTCATTGGTTCTGTGAATTCAATGTTTTAATAATGACTGTTGTAACTTGAAGAGAATCACAATGATTTAAGTTAACAAGTTTGATGACCACCATGACCATCATTAGTACTGTTTGTAGTTGTAGTTGAGTTGCATACAAGTTTTTTAGAACCCCTTGATATATAGAACAAATTGTCAAAGGCTCTCGAATAAGAACGTATGCATTACTGTCTCAAGACTATGAGATATGCATTATCTAAGACCAGTGGGGGAGGTAGCGAATATGTCACCAAGAGACACTGGAAGTACAGACAAAAGAAGGTACAAGAGATCTCAGGACTGTACATAAAAATGTTTGGTTACTGGTACAGAATTGTGTAACAACCTAATGAAGCTGCTCGTAACTGATGGCATAGCTGGAAGTATATCACTACGCAAAAACAATTAATTTTGCAAGTGTAACTGCTTCAGAATTGGCTATATAGAATTAATGATCCTGATATCCTGTAATATTGCATATTTAATTGTCATTAAAGAGAAATACATCCAATGTTTGTGTTAGGTTTAATAGCCCACTCTTGAGGCTTGTCTGACAAATGGCTTCATAAAAATCACACATAAAGTAGAAAATCTTGCCTTTGTGTTTTGCCTTCATCAAAATTTAGGCAAAGATTATAGGGATGAACAGAATCTGGTCCTTTCACAAATGAAATTATAAACTTCTTTACTCTTTTAATTAAAAATGGAGAATAACTTGTGAAATAAAGTGTTATTCAGAAATATGTAGATAATTTCTATATTTTTTACTCAAAGTTATTCTGAACATAGTGATAATTTACTCTGATGCTGAAGCTACATAGTTCAAAGAGCAAGTATGTTTTAGCTATGTCAGACCTTCATTCATTTTAGCAGAAAGACAATAAAATTTACTCCTCAAAGATGTTTGTCAGCTGCAGCATTTATCAGATAACAGATTTCATATTCATACTATTCATATCATTCATGTCATTAGAGCTTGTATGATCCAGAGTTGATGAACTCATCTGAAGTACAAAAATTATTTCAGTATTCCTGCCCAATTCATGGAGGAATCGAAACAGTGCTTCATTGGACTCTTCAAGCATATTACTGCATTTAAAACACTATATTCTTCATTCTTCAATAATTTTCTGATGCTTTGGCCTGAAATTTATTTTAGCATAGGTTTCCAGAACATTGAGCAATCATGCCTTTCTGGTTTTCTCAACATGAAAATTTATGAGCTGTTTTATTTGGGTATTTGACAGATAAATAAAAAAATACTAATGAACAAGAGACAGATTGTTTTTGACCTTTACAGCTTTGAACCTACAAATACTTATGCACATGCTCAACTTTCCAAGTACACTGTCCTACTGACATTAGTGAGACCACATATGCTAAAAATACAGACATTTGTAGGCTCAAGAGTCACTTCTGCAGGAAAATAGAGAGATGACTCAGCATTTTTCCCTCACTGTTATCAAAAAAGATCCAAACACAAATATATCAGATTTACAAATATTCAACACATTCCAGGGGAAAAAAAAAAAAAAAAAGGGTCCAATTTGAAAAGGATGACCTGTAAGCAAAACCATTCTCTGTTAGTATTTTTTCATTAAATTTTTCTTACAGTTGAACCTTTTTTTCTGTATGCACAGCTTGAGTTTCTATGTATCTGAAGTACTAGTAATTTAAAATGAAATGATTAATCTTTTACCAAACAGCATGCCTGATAATTTAAAAGTTAGACTTTTATTACATTTACATTAATTTCAAAACATGCCAGTGTTTAGAAAGATGTCAATTGGCATAGTAAATGATAATTCCATTTCAATTAGTTTTAAAATATTTACAAACTTATCGAATTCAGAATAGCATTGTGTAATTTATGAATTATATCATAAAGAATTGGCCATTAAATTTAATCATAGGCTCTTTGAGTTTGATTTAAAATTGACAATTGCAGTACTTCCAAATATTTTATCCCTCTCTTTTACTTTTGTTTCAGTAAATCTTTTTTTTTCCCTCTGGAATTTCAAGCTAGGATAAGATAAAAAGCTGTGGGAATAAAGTGAAACCCCAAAATACTGAGGTCGTTCATGTAAAATTCATTTTAAATAAAGGTCAAGCAATCAGATCATGTTGAAGAAAAAAAAAATTACTACTCCTACTTGTGAAGTTCCACGTGGAATTGCAATATGGAACATTATCATTGACTTGTAGATTCTGTGGGGAAATAATTCTAATTCAGATGGCCATGGGCAAAGCTATTCCCCAGGGAGCAAGATGGCACCTATTTTCTTATCCTTCACACCGGTTTGTCAATTGGACTTGAACAAAAGACAGTTTTACAGCCTTGCGTGGCACATAGGTTGGTCATTAATCAATGTGACAGTGTAAAACCTTTAGTTGAGTGTTTTACACGTATAATTCTAGCCAGTTTCCTCATAACATTAGTTCAATTTATACATTTTGCAATTTTTTGTAGTTGTTTTGCATAAAAGTAGAAAATACTACTAATAAAATTCTTATTTTGTATGACCATCTCATATAGAAAGGCTAGGTTATGATATTTGCCATTTTCTGTAGGTTAGATTTTTTTTCCTGATTTTCAGATGCCTCTTTGCAATGTTGCTGTTACTTTCTGATAGCAAATCAGTATTGTTACCACATGATATATGAAGTAGAGTCACATTAAGATGAATGTGGCCATTCTCATTAAATGGGGCACTGTTTGCTTTATGGGAGAAAAAAATGTATTACTGGCGGTGAATGATGTATATAATTCTGCAACAGCTTGTAACCACAGTCCATTAGAAATTATTTCCCTTCCTTCAGAACAGTCTGAATGGGTTCATATTTCTTGAGAGTACAAGGGTAAGAAAGGGATCAGCTGATTGGGCAGTATGACCCTGGTTGACTACACTGCCTGACCTGTGTCAGTAGCTATCTGAATCAAACCTGCAGGCATCTGACATGAGGCAAGATACTTTTAACATTTGTGGCTTGTTGTTGCAGTACAAGATCTAAAAATAAAGATATTCTATCAGTGTCACGGCACAAAAACAATGTATTTTCCAAGACTGTGTAAAGACCAGTGGCCTTATTAACACTTAGAGCAAAAAAAAAAAAGTGGTTTTTTTTTGTTTTTTTTTTTTTCCTTCCATTAGGCTTATAAATTGCACTGGATTGGAACTGGATTCTAGCATTCTAGGCAGATGACAAATAGAAAAGTAATATATACCTATGTATATATGAATAGGAATATATAGATGTGTATGCTGTTTACACACTTTGATTAAAGAAATACTATGAACAACTTAATGTTTTTGTAGTTTTTTTTTTTGTATTCACCAACCACTGTGAGGATCTCAGTATGTGTACTTTTATTTTCCAGCTTCATGCAAAACTTGCCTTTTAGAAAGCAGCACTGTGCCTATTACAGCATGAATTTCGATACCAATGCAGCACCAAAGATCTCTAGTATCTATTTCGTCTGATGCTGGAATCTCACAACCAAACTGCTATTGGTGCTAAACCAGAAATTACTGTATATATAAATAACACTATTACACTACTATGTGTAATCACTATCCATGCACTATGTGGCTAATCAGTCAAAAAAAAGACAGGCTATGGGAATAGTGTTTTAGAACAGATGTCGGGTCCAAAAAACATGAATTTCCCCTGGAAAAGAGACTTTTTTTTCCCGTTTCTAAGAATGAAGCTTTGGAAAAATACTACTCTTAGAATACATGTATGATTTTGATATACTGTCTAGGCGTGTGATGGTAAAATAACTGATACACACCTACTGATAATGCTGCTTATTCCAGAGCCACATCTTTACTTATCATTATTATAAACTTTTTCTTCCGACATTCGGAAGATGATAAGTCACTTGAAGATTTTGACTGGGTTCCAAATCTTCATGCTTTTCAAATAATAGCAAAGACTATTGCCTTCATGCTTGTGACTGTATTTCAAAATTGTATGTTTTCAGAAGATTTACATTTTTAACATACTGTGTAGACTACATACAGGACTACAAATACATGACATTAAATGCACATTATAATTTTTGAATAAACCATACAATATGGATCTATTTTAACAAATGAAATGTGCACATTTCTTATGTAGTCCTTCAAAAACTGGACAAAAAGATGATCTGAAATAGAAGTAAATTACTCCCTACCTAATGGCCCAAGTCTGGTCACCTGACAATACAGGCTCAGCTGTAGTTCATGATATATAGATAAAATAGATGGCAGCAGGTAGTAATCATAAAGGCTAAATAGCCTCATGAGGCTAATCATCCTCAGCTTCCTCAGAAATCCATGGACAAGGATAGATCCTTGGGAGAGTAATTCAGCAAAGGTATCTAACTTAATAGTGAGCTGCTATTTGGAAAAATGTGTCTTTATGTGGTTGCCTAATGAGGAAGTCCAGAGAAATTAATCTTAAGAGGTCAGAGTTAATTTCTATGAATACCCTGAGAGATGAGGATTTGGAGGATGACAGTTGAAAGAAACAGCACTTGCAGCAGGGATTCTAATTGAAACAAACTGGCATTAGTTTCAAGTTGACATTCTTAAAGAAATCCTTGTGATAAGGGCAAGATACTAAATTCATCCCATTTGCTCTGCTTAGGAAGCACTTAGACAAACAGATATTACGTTTTTTTCAGTGGAGCTCATCTTCATGATGATTCAAAAAGATAGGTTTATTTTGATGGCTTTTACAGCAAAAATTCTATTACCAAATTGTACTGTAGAATGTGTTTCATTGGAAACTGGTGATATTATTCAACTAAATTTTTCGACTGAGCAATAGAACATGGGGCTTTAATTCAATGAAACAACTGAACACATGCTTAACTGGCATGCCAACATCTGTGGTACTACTTGTGCTTAAATCTAGCAAACATCAAATACTTGAAATGTCACTTCAAGATTTTAAATCAACCAAAGGTAAAAATCATTAGAGAGAATTGTCTAATCCATTCACACTTGGTAACACTGGAGAGCTATTTCAAAATTTGGCTTTATATACTTTTTTTAATAGACTAATAGAATACAATGCATCCATTATTTTTGCATTAGCTCAGTATTTTAGTTGTTTTATCAAACTCTTTTTTCTTTGATTATGTCATTATTTTTTTTTCTCTCTGTCAGAAATATCTGAGCTGATTATACACTCAAGATCCTGTATCACTGGCTATATTATGGCTTTCCATCATCTCTGTTGTGATAACGATTCCTATGCCATGGCAATGTAGTGCAATCAGATTACCAGAGTGCTATTAGGTGACTTTGAACTCATTCCTGCAATTGCATAGCATATGGAAACCTGAGCATTTAGCCACAGAAGCAACCTTCCTTTCAGAAAAGGAGGCAGCCAAAGAAACTGTGCAAGGCACAGATGTCTGCAGATCTACAGAAATGTAGTGCATGTTTCACATTATTCTCCATGCACCAGAGGTTAAGAGGTTAGGCTTCCTGCCCTCTTCTACCAGTCACTTGATGTAAGTGTGTGGCCAGTTTCAATGCACATAGTTTTGGTATTATCATTCCCTTTTCTTACATACTCATATACAAAAGCTATTTTTTATTCTGCTATATTTACATAATGTATTACAACTAGCATGTCAACCTATTAAAAAAATCAGAAGACTTCTGCATAAGTGAGGGACAGATAGGATGAGCAAAGAGAAAATAGTAAGTCTGTCTTTCATTTGCATTTCATTTTATGGGCTTATATTGGACATAGTAGCATTTTAAAATACATTTTTGTAATCATAGTTATGCTAAGCACATTGCCAAAATGTCAGTTTATAAATAACATATTATTTCAAGCCAATGCACTTCATAGCTTTGTAATATTGATTGCATAAAATGCAATAGAAATTAGAATCTATATTGCTGTTGTCTACAATAACAGGAAAAGAAAACAAAGATCAAATATGACTATTTGGTAAAATCTATCAAAAACTAAGATCCTAAGCAAGCTATAAGATAAAAGAAGTTCATGTTCATTCATGAAAGATTTATTCTAAATAAGGTAATGAGATTATTGTATTTCATCTGTCAGTAAAAGTTTAACAGGTAAAAGTAAATATTGACTATCAAACACTAAAACAACTTTTGGAATTTTCTCATTGTTCACTTTAGCGAACAGGAAAATTTCTGTCACTTGTAATTTCCACATCTTGCTACTGCTTCCTAGTACCCTCTCAGCACGCTAATTTGCTTAAGGGTATTAAAAATACTATTTGGTTGTTGTTGCAGTAGAAGACTGCACAAAATTCAGTGTGATAACTGGGAGATCAGATACTGATTTAGACAACCCAGGAGTGATATGTAGATTTTTTTATTTAAAAAAATTAAGTATTAAACTTTGAAATAAACACGTCTGTTAGCTTCATTTATTTTTGTTCTGTTTAATTTGTATCCAAAGTAATTTTTTCCTGAAATACATAACTCATGCCAGTAAAAATATTACTTATTGGAATGAAATTTACTTTTCATCCTCTTTCCTAAATTGATACATACATACATACATATATATATATATAAAAGCATGATGAGTCATACTGTGTTCAGTTGTTCCAATACCAGAATAAAATTACTTGCATGTAAGTATTTTGAAGATGAAAGTCTAAGATCAGGTTTACATCTGAAAAGTGTGCTGACATAGACAGGCTGTTATAATACCATCATTCCCTGTCCTTTATGAAGAGTGGTCTTCTGATAAAATAACTTATGAAAGTTCCATGAAACACAAACACACAAACAAAACCTGTGTTTTCAGAGATATTTTTCTGTCTCTCTATCTCCCTGCATGTACATCTTTGATGAGAGGGTTCTTCCTGCGTAAAATTGCCATTAAAAAGTGCCTCTGTCTAGTGTAGACCTGTCAGGTCTTTATGCTGGCAACTTTATGAAAAAAGAAAGTCATCTATCAAATCAGAAGAAAAGGAAACTTTTGCTGTATTAATCCTTCACTTCTTTAGAAAACTTGTATTCATCCTAATTTACATGAGCAAAGCTTATTTTGGATGTACATATGTGTACATATAACAAGATAGGCCTGTTAAAGTTATTTTGAACAAGTGTAGTTTATTTCCACATATTTATCTAGATACCTTCTTGGGAGTTGAGAGTTACATGCCAACCAGCTTATACATACAGTTACTATTAATGTTGTTCACAATGATCCTACAGCTAATTATGTGGTAAATATGGAGCATCTGTCTTTTGGAAATTGGGATCTTTGTTGTCCTATGTATTTGTTCCTCCAGTTTACAAGTCATTAGATGAAGCAAAAATGCGAAGTCCATAATTGCCAGTAGATATCTAACACATGGAAAAGGTAACTTCTTTAAAATGACTATATAATAGTGGTTTTTTTTTTTTTTTTTTTTTTTTCTAACATGAATGGTAATAGTATCTCCTTGTAATGCAGTGGCACTCTCCCTTATAAGTGACTTTAAAATTTCAGCAAAAATATTAAAAGAGTGTTTCCTTTTTAACTTTCTCTATGTTCTGACTTTTCTGACTCAATACAGAAAACTGTAAATGAGATTCAAAAGCAAAATTTCTAGCTGTTGAAAGGAGATGTTTTGGTTTTTAGTTATTTCAGTAGAGTCATAGGCAAAGCAAATGTAGTCATTTGGGCAAAACAACTCAGAAAATGGGGAATAAATTCCTTATCACTTAATTGCTTTTGAAAACAAATCCTTAAAAATGCTTTACATCTCCCACATAAAAAGCATACCACCTAACAAATGAACATGCAATATTGTCCAGGCAGATGAAGGAATCAATGGATCTCATAATATTCTGGAACTCTTAAATGCAGTTTTGAAATGTATGGTTTTTACATATAGCTAATTTATCAATAAGGAGTGCTAAGTCACTATTAGTTGTATGATGCTTCCTGTTTGACCTCCTCTTGGGCAGACATAGAATGAATCCTAAAGTATATTTTCTGAATAAGTTACCTCACTGAATGCAACAATTCAGTTCTAAATATCTATATTCCAAAGGAACCTGGGATATTTTTCATTTTTACAAGTTTGAAATGAGCAAATATAGATATAGAACATAATATTACATTAGAATATAATATCATACAAATATAATATAGAATAGCTTCATGTCTCCTAAATTGTCTCTTTTTTGGAGTATTGTTTAGTAGTCTACAGCAATCCACCCTAAGGCTATTGCATAAGATCCACAACAGCATGTGTAAACACTGCATGTTGCCATTATGTTAACTCTCAGAAAAGGGATAGTTCTACTAGGTATGCTTAACCATAAAACATATAGATGAGATATTTTGAATTGAATTCATTTCCAAATTGCAAATAAATGTGTAAGATTTTTAGCATTAGTGATAGAACCTCATTCATAAACTGAAGAGAATTATTTTGCTGCTGCACACTTTTTCAAAACAATAAATTAATATGTTTGCCGAAGGAAGCAGAGGGAAATGTAACAAAAGCTCCACAGTTTTGTAAGTAGATAAAACAAAAGTATAAATCTGACACCATAATATTTAAATAATAATTCAAATTGAAAAATTATAAATTCATTCTATTAGAGATCAGCCATTTTAAGAGAGAATTATCACAATACTCACTAAAGGCTTTTGCACAGTAATTAAAATGTTTGAGCTATGAGGGAAGTTTGAATATTTTAAAATCTAGCTGAGATTTCTTTAAAAAGAATGTCAGCAAACGAATCAGCAAATGACAATGATTCAAAACCAGCTAAGGATCCAGAGTTAAAATGTTCATGCAGAGACAAAGACATATCCAAGAAACTGATAATATTAGTCCACTCTGCTTACTTCAGAATGGGGATTTTTCAATGAGATCCTCCTCACATTTTGAGAATAACCAGTGAGCTGTTGCTGATTGCAGTTCCATTTCACCCTCTCACTGCTGTCTTTTCAGAAAATTACAGAAGGATTTTGTTTTGAGATGAAATGAAAATAAACTTCAAAATCAGTCAAGACATAGAATGTTTGTTTTCCAGATAGCATTAGGTCTTATGAATCAATACACTGTAAGCTATATTACTTGCCTCTAACTCAGGAAGAGTATATATGCTAGAGAAAGAACTTCAAATGTGTGTCCAATCCTCTTCTCATTGCTTAACTGAATAATTAAATTCCCTCAAAATGACATTGATTCCTGAATTTTTCAGCACAAGCAAAAAGAAAATCATGACCCTCTGTTCCATAGCTTATAGAATCTATAATCACAGAATCACAGAATGGTTAAGATTGGAAGGCACCTCTAGAGATCATGTAGTCCAACACCCCTGCTCCAGCAGGGATACCTAGAGCACGTGGCGCAGGGTGGGATCCAGGCATCTTTTGAGGATCTCCAAAGAAGGAGAATCCACAACTTCCCTGGGCAGCCTGTTCCAGGGCTCTGTCAACCTCTTAGGAAAGAAGTTCTTCCTCATATGGAGATGAAACTTCCT
>JAVCKT010077261.1:0-14774 GCA_032273925.1 Rhynchotus rufescens
CTGACTAAAAAACTTGGATGCAAACTAACAATTTTGTCATATTCTGATCATTCTGAAGTGTATCATCTCTGAATATCTTGTGTATTCGTTTCTTTTGTGCTTGTTGGATGGATCTTTGTGTCCTAGAAGCAGAAAGTCATGTTTTACCTGGAGTTCTTTTGAAGACGGAGAAATTCTTTTGTCTGTGTAATCTTAATGTATTTAATGCTAAACAACAACAAACACCAGAACATATAATTCAGAGGATTCTAAGAGAACTGACAAAAGGTAGCATGGAAGGAAAAATAGTATAACATCATAATACAATAGGGATATACAGCTGTTAAAATGAATTGATAGGCACCTCCATGATTTCCTTCAGGCTGGTTAATATTAGTGTAACTTGGTGAGCTTTGGCCTGTTACTTCCATGCTGGTCGGCGGAGGACTAATCCAGGGGGAACTGGATTTTGTTAATAAGGAAATTTTTGGAGCTTTACATACTTAGTTGGAAATTCACCTGCCAAAGAAGCAAAGGGCTATACATTATTCATCGAGAAGCTGGAAAGTATGTTCTTGTCAGTGCTCTTTGCTGATGCTATTTGATCCTAATTGACAAAATCTCCTTATGCGACTTTTCAGGGCGTTAGGTAACTCCAGAGTTACTTAAAGCCTACCAGAAACTGTTTAAATTCTCTAAATCTCTAAATTCAATCTCTCTGTCTTTCAAAAAAAGAGAGAAATGAAGTTGGGCTTTGCATCATACACCTCAAAAAATGTGCTATCAATTTGAATTAGAAGTAAATGATTATGGAGAATGCTCTCAAACTTGTATAAATTGAATTTTCGTGCAAAGTAATAACCTCACATAAACTTATGTGGTTTTGAAGGGTAGATGGAGAATGTGTGTCTGCATCAGCAGTCTTCTGTATGACTACATGATGGAAAACTAATTTTGTATTTCTGACACACTTTATTCTTGCAAGGTTTTCTCTTAGGACTGTGTCTCCTGAATCATGTGCCTTATAGGTTCCTTGTATTAGTCTGCTATGGAAATATAAGTGAAAATACCCAGTTTTATCCTAGTATCAGAGAATATTTACAGCAGGGAGTAAACTGGAAACCGAAACCCCAAGCTAGGGTGTGTGGACCTTCCAAACAGCAGAGCTGCGAGGGCGTTGCCTTCCTCTGGGCATTCGCTTCCCTCCCTGCTTCCCAGAAGGTATGTTGTTCAGTACCACGTATACGGATCAATGGAGAAGGGAGCAGTGCTGACCAAAAATTTGTCTCTGATCTACACTGAAATGGAAACAAGGTGATAATAGTTTTAAGAATTATTGTCTAAACGTTAGATGCATGTTGCTGATCCCAATTCTGGTTATGGTTTTTACACATTCTGCTGGCACTTAGTAATACTGTACATCGTGTTAGTGTCAGGTTTTCTAATCCTATATATTTGGTGCACTGAAAGTTACAGATAAAGCTAAGCAGTAGCAAACAGGCTAGAAACAGCAGCAGCTAAGATAGTAAAGATGAAGGGATTAGTCAGTGTCTGACTGCTCCCTGCTCATACAGAGGGAGTAATCAACCCAAATGTCAACGTTTATTAATTCTCTTCGCATCCAAGGCTGTCAGAGGAGCGCTACATGAGAGCCCTTGGCTTCAAGAAAGAAATATTGATTGAAATAAACTGCAGTTTGAGTTTCGGCTTCCTCGCTCGATACATATTACATAGGTTCATATTCTGTAAAAAAGCCTCTAAGGGCTGGCAAACTCAGTATAATACTTACAGAAATGTCAAATCATGGTCTTCACTTGATGAACATTTGTCTGATTCCTTCCATTTAGTGTTAGACTTAAGGAGTAAGGACTGCACTTGTAATAGATATGAAATCTCAAGCTTATACTCATACACATGTACTCACAGCTTTACGTGCTGCTGACCAGTGGCACAGGAAGCATATGTGTATATAGAAATATAGGACTTTTTAGCCCTGTGGCTGGACCACTTATAGCTCTCGCACCAGTGCCTTGGTGTGGCCTTTCAGCCTCTCCTGTTCCATGGTCCTTTCTGCTCTGCCTTCCTCTGGTCACACTCTTCTAACGTCTGTGGTAATGTAAAGGTAATGCCTGTGGTTTTCACAAGAGCCTCAAATATGGTGGAAAAAAAAAATTAACCCCATTGCAAAGAGGGGCAGCTGCTTAAAGAACATTGCCAGTGTTAAAACATAATGAAGTTCAATTTTTGTTCTTCGTAGCAAGATAGAGGTGTTGGGGCTGCCAAGTGTTTCTCTGGCACCATTATGGTAAAATCTAAATATGTCACATTTTTCCTGAGTGATGGTGTCTCCTGTATACCAATTCACCTCTTGGGCACAATAAAGCTAAATGTCTGGGTGGCAAGTAATGAACTTGTATTTATGTGTCTATTTTTCTGTCATTCAGCCTTGCATTAGGTTAGCTGAGGTGCCTTAATTCCTCTGACAGCTCACGGCAGGTAGAGCAATCTCAGAGACACTTTTGAGCAGCAATTCTCAATGTAAGTCACCAAACCAAGCTGGCCACTTGGAATCAGTGACAGGAGGACCCAGCACAAAGGCTGACTTCTCTGTTGTCCTAGTCAAGCAAAGCGACTCTCTTTTGCTGAGTGGCAGCAGTGCCAAGCAGGTTACTCAGAGATCTAATTTAATGCTTCGGGGCGCTGTACAGAGCCTTTTCTTTCCTTAGTGCTTTGTGAGTATGCGGGAGATTCCCTGCCCTCTTCTGTATTCAGTGTATCACAGTGCAGTCTCCTAAAACAAGATGGAATTTAGTTCCTTAAATTGTCAGGAAAGGCTGTTTCTGCTTGCTGGCGATTTTCCCTTTAACTTTTTCTTCTTTTGGGAAAAACATAGACAACTTTGAAATGAAATTTTGAGACTTGTGGTTTTGATCAACATCTCCAGCTGACCTCTTGGCATATTTAAATACCAGGAAGGCGTCTGTTTGATTTTTACTATAACCCAACACACATCTGAAGCATGTGGAAAAGATGAAGGGTGAAAGCTCAGAGGAGCTGCCATTAAGCAATTACTTTTTTTTTTTTTTTTTTTTGTTAACACAAATATTTTTATGAAGGTGGTTCCTCTGTCACTCTTCCATAGCTCTAAGTGCTGATTTTTTATTTTGACAAAAAGCTTTGCACCTTTAAGAGGTAAAAGCTCACATAATAAAATAAAAGAATTTAAATAATGTGCATTTAAGAGTTTAGATCCATGAAGAAGGCAGTGAAGGGGGATAGGAAGAGAGCCATAGAAACAGAATTGGATAATACTAGGAGTGGGGGCTGGAACTAAGTGAGAAAATCCGTTTTAAAGAGTAGGCAGTAAAGCAGCTAATTTGAATAACACTGAATTACAATGAGTATAATCTTCACTGTGAGGTGTTAAATGTATCCGCACCACTCCTGACATTTGCTAATCCTCATCTTACGTTATAGAAAATATCCAGCTCATACGTAGCTGTGCTGAAAGCCCCCGCGCTCCTGGGTATCTCCCTTATAAGCGAGGCAAGCCCAGCTGTGCCACTCGCCCTTAGCCGGCCACAGAAACGGGGACTGCGCTTCCAACCCCTGTGGGACATGTAGCTTGAGGAAGAGCTGTGAAACCATAATCCTTGAACCAAATTTTCTCCTAGTTTCATTTATTTATGTTGATTTACTTCAGTAGCCCACGCCAGTTCATTAAAGTTAGCTAAGAGTTGTTTTGATTTATATGAGTATTATACTTCCTTAAAAACTCATGTTCAAATAAAATATGTTTTTCTTTAACTGAATAAAAACCTATTATGTCAATAGTCCTAAAAGATCAACACTTGTGGAAAGGTATCAATCATTGTTTAACATGTTGCTTTAAGCATAAACAATCTCTAGAAAAGTATTTTTGTAACTATTGCAAAATTCAGATTGCCTAATTGGAGGATATTTCCTGTGATGATGGTTCATGTTTTGGGTGAGGTCAGTAAATACACTATACAAAGGCAAATTATCCAGTGATTCTTCTGGGCTTATGAGCTCAGAAAGCAATTTGAGATTGTTTTCCACCAGAACTTCAAATTCTGGTTGTCTTGTCACAAAGACAACTCCCCTTTTAAATCAATATATGAGAAGTATAATATTGGACTAAGATTTTCTGTTTCTATTCATGTTTCACCTTCAGAGCTATCAGTCAAAATGGTGATGTGTTTTGGATATGGTATTCTAGCTAAAGATAAAGAATATTTTTTGAGTGACAGTAAAGGTTAACTGTCCGTGGATTTGACACCGAAGTTTTGTTCTGACAAGCCATAAATGAGATGGTTTTCTTGCTGATTTTGTTTTAGGAAATAAATCTCGGTGTGTGTGTGTGTGTGTATGTATGTAACTGTCTCAATTATTTCTCATTTCATTAGCTTGTGAAAGAGACTAATTTTTGAATGGAGAAAGAATATGAGATATTGAGTTTCTGCTACAACAATTTGCTGAGCTGTACCTCAGTAACCACTATGACCAAACAGGTATTATTATTCTTGACTTCTTGTGTGAATTTAACAATTGGAAATAGAAAAAGGAGGAAAAACAATTTGCAAACAATTTTCTTCTTGGGTTGTTTTTCCATGCAAGCTGTTCAAAGACAAGTAAGGGTACAACTGTTTAAATGGGCATGATATGTTGTGCTTTTTTTATGACAGGACAGTCTTGCTGTCTTCTGCTGTTTTTATACTTCGTGATTGATTCTAGCAGAGGCCGACTATGTTTACTGCTGTGAGAATGTCAGAATTCATGACTTCCTTGTCATGGAGCAAGATAACAACTTAGAACATGACATATATATATGCAATAATTCATTATTGCTTTCTGTTCATGATCACAAGCATCTAAATTAAAAAAAGAAAAAAAATAGAATTAATTTTGAAACTGCGCTCTTGAATCTGTACCCGTTAGTTATTAAGTAATAATGTGTCCTGTGGCTTGTTCTTTCATGAAGAACCAGATTATGTTAGCAAACCTGTGTTGTTTTATTCATTCTCAACCGACACAGATCTGTCTGAGCAAAAGTCAAGCTGAAAAGTATTGTAGAAGTAAAAGAAAGAAAAAGAAGTAAAAGTAGAAAAAAAAAGGAGACTTTTGCCTGAAGAGCCAACAGTAAAAAACTCTGAACTAGACTGAGTGAACCAGAGTTTGATCAAAGGGGTTTCACAGGGGCTGATGCTCTCGGCAGTGGTTTCTTCAACTTTTCTTCAGTAGCTCACTGTGAAGCGTCGGTTTGTCAGTAAACAGTACAATTAAGCGTTTCAGGACAGATCATGCCAGTACAAATTGATCTTAAAACTTAGTGGAAGTAGGGATGTGTGTGGCATTTACTATCTGGGAGAAGACTGAATTGAAAGCATTGGAAAGAAACACTTCTTTGCATTGATTAAAACCATAATTCCTGTGACTGTGTGAAGGGCCGACATGCAGCTGCCTCTGCATCTGATGCTGATCATCCCACGTGGGCGAAATAAACAGCTGTGTTTTAAGCTACTTTTGCACAGGGCTTTCAGTAACTTGTGTATTCTGTATTTTGATGATCCAGAGATTACAGTAACATCTTTCATCCCTGAAGCTGTGGGACTTAGGACGCAGCATGTAAGAGCAAAATTAATAAATTTGAAGTGATCTCTTTGTCTCTTGCCAATTCTTCACGTCTGTAACTGCAAGATGTTCCCAAGTACAGTGGTACTCCTTTTAGTTCTTTGTCCAGTATGATAACATGTGTTTGAATATCTACTTTTGAAGCTGTTAATATAGCTGAATGAGGGTTAATTTGAGATGTGTAAAGCTCTGACAGGTAGATATAATGATGATGGGGGAGTAGGGAAAATATTGACTTTTCTCTGTGATTATAGTTTCCTGATTGAAAATCAAATGACTCCATTTATATTAATCACAGGGATGCAATTGCTGCCTCACCTGTTTGTAATAGTGTTGCTGTAGGCTCCTCTCTGTGGAACTCTCATCTGGAAGATTGTGAAGCAGTCAGTCGTCAGGTAGGAAGGGAAGGGTGTAGCACAGGAACCGAATGCAAGAATTGAAATTACTGGTTGTTTTAATTGAGGACCAGACCATAAGACTGTCATTCAGGAAAATCGCAACTAAGTGAAGAGGGTCTTTTGCAGAAGAATTCCTCAAAGTCATCATCATGTGCTCCTGACCAAAAACTGCCCAACTAAAAAATTGCTAGAGATTCTCTAGTTCCTTTTGTTCTTTTAAATATACCTTATATCAGCATTCCATGTCTTAATAATCAGTTTAATATCAAAAAAGAAATCACATGCCTTTATTTCTTTAGGTAGATACCAAAGGAGGTTATTTTCTTTCTCCTTTACTAGTGTTTATCTTTTGATAAAATACAGAAAGGAGTTTTCTGTTTAAACACCTGTCTTCTAGGAGTGTTGCAAGATCAGTGAAATATAACTCAACTTCCAGGAGATATTTTAATGCATGACTTAGAGAACCAAGATAGAGAAAATGTTAATGCAAGCATTAAATTCCATCCAGGATTGATAAAAAATCAGAGATTTGACCAGACTGATGTGCTTTCACATTGTAGCTGACTATGAGTGTCAACACCTTACTTTTTTTGTGTGTAAATCAACTTACAGGTTGCACAAAAATTAGGAGGTGCATTTGCTACACAAGTTACAGTGATTTAATATATGACAAATAGGAGGGAAAAATAATGTTGAGAGCAACAACTGTCAGGGCTGTTGAGTCACTATTCAAAGTAGAATCAAGTGCCTAAGTGATCAAATTAAATTTGAAAAGAAAGTATATTAAAAGTCTCTTAGTGTGATTTAAAAAGCTCTGAAGTGATGAGCACTTTTGCAGATGAATTACAGGTTCCATGTTCAGAAAAAAAAAAAATGTTTAATTCTGCCCTGAGTACGTTCCATGGGAGGGCAAGGAGAACGAAAGTGTAGGTCCAGACAAAAGGATCAGAATGGGACAGAGTGTCCTCAGCCCCAGAACAAGTTGGGCTTTATTTCAAAATAATGATTAAATGTTTTTATCTTTCCAGTGGTTTTTTTTTCAGTAAATTCTCTCTTTTTTAACTTATTCTGCAGTATGTGCTTTGCATATTTTTAGGAACTCTCTCTTAAAATTTTCTGAAGTCTTCCCTTTTTTTAATTCTTAAACTTTTAAGCCTTCATTTCCATGATCTTTTTCTTCAGTGCTATGCTTTAATATGTATAAGTATGCTGATTATGGCTGTAGGGAAGGTCAGGATGGAGGCTGAAATATTTGCCCCCCAAATATTACTTACACCCGTCTCTTGATGGATGCTTGGAGGCTCGACACTAAACTGTTAGGCTGGTGTGGATAATGTATCGCTTTCTCTGTTTATATTCTGTTTTGCTTCCAGCAAATGATGCAACTTCAAAAGCTAAGCACAGGGCATGTTCAGCAGGAAGACTAGCAATCACAAGTAATTACAAATGTGATTTTTAGGAGTGATTCTCTGACATGCTGATTTGCAGTGCTGGAGGCCCTACTTGTAGCAGAGCTTCTATAAACAAGTATAGTAATATTCAGTATTCTATAATAACGTGTTTTGCAGTGTTGTCTACTCAAGTTTCAATCCATACATCAAATCCATACATTATCATATAATTTGTTGAGATGGATGGAAATCAGAGTCTCTGTTTCACGGAAAAACTTTGGTATTTATTCTCAATATTCTCAATCCACTATATAGGAACTTGTTTCCAACCTACTACCCGTTTTCACAGTCTGTATTTGATAAAGTCATGCCTTTCCAATAGTTTTTCTGAAACTTTGGCTTAAATTTTTATGTTCGGTTTGGATACGGTGGGACTCCGCAGGTTGCTGCAATGGGACCCTGCTGATCGGGTCTGGCATCTGAGGCCAGGCCATGCACTTGGCGCTGCACTGGAGCGCTCTGCTTTGCTTCCACAATCCAGCTCGTGGCCAGGCAGTAGGAATGAGCTTTTTTGCCTGCCTTAATGTTTAACCTGTGCTTAGGTGACCTGGTGAGTTGGAACATTTCCTTTCCTGATGAGTTGTGCACACTCTCAGCACACAGCTGCTTGTCACCAAGCTTCTTCGTCTGTTCTGTGGCACAAGTAGTTGTTTAAGATCACACAGAGGAGGTATCTTCATAGTGGATTCTTTAATTCAGTTCTCTTTGCTGGACTGCACTGATATCTTTGTCAAAGGAAAAATACGCAGTATTTTCAGATCTTACTGAATGAAGTGTCAATTCTGAACTTCTGGCTTTAATCCTGTCTCCCTCAGATGGTTCGGTGCCATATCTGTGTGCCCCAGATATTTCTGGAAACCACTTGAGTAAATCAATAGGTCATCAAAGCAAACAAGCAAGACAGAAAAACTGTATTAATCTCACTGTGCTCTAAGAATCAGTCCAGCGTTGGTGCAACACGTCTGAGATCCAAAGATGTGTTCAAAGAATAAATCCCCCAGTATTACAGTTGCAGGCTTTTCTTGGGTTGTTTTGTAGCTACCCTAGCTCCAGAATTGGCTAGTGCGCCTGCTGTTTATATGGGAACGTTTAGGGGATGTTCCTGTATGTGTGTGTGTGTGTGTGTGTGTGTGTGTGTGTGTGTGTGTGTGTGTGTTGGAGCATGGAAGCCGTGCTGGGCAGTGCTGCCTTTCGGTACTCCCTGAGCTGCTCCCTGTTGTAAGCCAGGACATCTGGGCCCATGATCTCTGCGTTACTGGTCTTGACTGTATCTGTTTCTTTGTGTTCTCTTTTAGTGCCATAAGTGTACAATTGTGTGTCTTTTTGTATTATACTAAGAGAAACCAGTTGGTTATAGGAATCACCAAGCAGGAAGCAGTGATGGGACAGAGAAGAAAGGCACCAGATGTGGGAGTGAGGGCACTGGCCCTGGCTGGCCACGTTCGGGACATTTCAGCTAGTAATTCCTCCTGGTAGACAGACGTAGACAGGCAGGTTTGAAAAAATGTCAGTAAGGAAATGTATTCTGCTATCTTTTCCTCAGGGAAATGGGGTGTTTTTTTCATCTTTCTTCTTTTTGAGAATAAATAAGATTACATGAAAGAAACGTCTGATTTACAGAGTCAAGTCTTTCTGTCTCCCCAGGGAAATTATGCTGCAAGGTCCTGAATATGTAACTTTTCAGGCCAAAAGACAAGCACATCAATCCTGTAATGGACATCAGCTTTTTTTTTTTCTTCTTCTTTTCCTGCTGTTTTGTTCGGTTGTCCTATGTCTGCTACTGTTTTCTTTCTGTTAATAGTAGGAAAGGCAGTCTATTTAAGAATTTGTTTTGAAGAATGAAGCTGGTCTGTCAAAACTGATATAATTGCATGTGTTTCTTTCCTAGAGGATATTCTTGAAGCTATTACAAGTCATGTTCTTTTATATTAGAATTATTTAACAAAAATTGAAGAGCTGAGCATAGGAAAGTCAGGATTATAGTCTGTGATTACAAGGACAGATTTGGGGAGCATTTGCTCCTATTTTGGTGTGTGGGTTTTTCCAAATACGAGTATGAAAATTGTTGTCTTATTGGAGACAGTCAGCTGCACTAATGGTGGCACTGCTATCACTGATTCATTTATTTGAAATTTGTGCTACTTTCTTTAAAACAATGTCTAAGTCGTGCTATTGTTAGTAGTGAGAATATTTCCTATATCTACTGCAGTTACTCAGGAAAAAAAACTAACTTCTAATGTCAGGCTACCAGTGCTAAAATTAACTGCAGAATGAAATACCACATTTGTTTTCTTCTTTCTATTACTTTGTATTTTAAACAAACTAAAATACTGATCCTTGTGATTCTTATTGGTCTTTCCTGGCTTTTGATGAAGAAATTCTGACAAAATGAATCAAGTTGCATATTGCAAGTTGGGAAGTTGTATCTAGATAAATTGCATTCAAAAGATTGGAATCCTTTTTATGCATAGCAAAATCTACATAGTTCCTGAACTTTTCTTGATTTAAAAGCAGCAGAAATGGGCACCTTTAATCTCCTTGTTTATCTTTGCTGCTGTCAGAGCTAGTTAGTCAAAATAAAGCCATAAAAAGGATAATAAACATAAAATATGTTGATGTATAAGCTTGTTAAGAATATCTTGCTCCTCTTCTCGAAACCTCATCTTTCTGTTTATGTAGGTTGACATGGATATTAATCACAATAGATTCAGCAACATTTTTATCATTAAAGTAGAACAGTTTCACCAAGCTATCAAGATTTTATTTTTATCTTGTAAAATGTTGAAGGTATGAATATTAAGCTTAGAATTATGATCTGTTTATTCCTTCCTATTCCTTCTTTACCCACCTTGTATCATTTGCCTTTGAAATACTTTCACTTGGTTTTACAACTAAGAAGAAACATAGATGACAGAAAATCAAGTGCACTGCAGAATTCTCTTGTCTTCACAGTAACATAGACACACTTTCAATCATGTGTTCTTATTTGCATTGTCTTTGATATTTTTCAGAATTATCTGATGCAAAATTGAAACTCTTCCTTAAGGCAGGTTAGTAGGGATGAGCAGAGCAAAGGAATTCTTATGGACAGTATAAGAATGCAGAACGTTTTTAGGAATAAACAGTAATTGCTTTTCTACATGACTATTACATATTCCCAAGATTTTCTTAACCACTTTCAGAGCTAGGATTCATAAATTGATCTTTCTGATAATTCTGATGATTCTGAAAAATATCAAAGACAAGAGGCATTGGGTGCTCAGCCTTTTTGGGTACAAGTGCCTGGCGTGCTCAGGCATGGGGTATCATACGCAGGTTGGCAGTGTAGCTAAATAGGGTATCAACAAGGAGCCGCTCTGTATTAACTCAGCAATGTAACTTGTAATTTTTGGGAAGAGGCGTTGAAGGAGGTGAAAAGGACACAAAAAATAATGAAGGCTTTTTAAACTACATAACTACATGGATTTCTGATTCTTGAGATATTTTGTGTTTAAATATTTAACTTAGTAACCAGAGATTGCTAATGCAAGAAACAAAAAGTGTTCAGGTAATTTTGAAAGTGTATGAACTATTTTTATGAGTGACTTAAGTCTTTACTTATAGAAAGTCATGAATGTCCAAATTTCACACCGTGTGGACACCTTGTGAATATATTTGTAAATACATGCATAAAACAGGCATTTAACAGTTGCAAATCTTAGTCCTATGATCAAAGAGTATTTAGAGCAAATGCAATACAATAAATAGCCATCAAACTGATTGCATAACAAGGAGTATTTGCATCAGTTACTATCAGTTGATAGTACATTTCTCTACAGTATGTAGAAATTTGTTTGTGTTAAAAATCATCTCCACAATATATTGCTTTTAAGAATACTAATTTTTTTCTTCCAATATTCCTCTTTCTCCTCTTACACACGCTGTGGCTCATACTGCTATTTTATGTTCCTTTTCCACTTCAGTGATACAGTAGATCAAAACTGAAGTCCCCAGATCCCTGAAATCCTTCCCTTTTCTGGCACTTGCTTGGCAGGGAGTTCAGCAGCTTACGAGTTATTTTAGGGTCAATACGAAATAAGAAAATTGATTCACTGTGATACAGCTTTTGCAGAGAGTCTGGCCATCCATACCAATCATTTCTTGGACCCTCTTGACAGTCCTTTTTTCTTGTGGCTCCTTTTAGAGCTTTGGATGCCCCTTCTGTGGGGGCCCAGGTTTCCCTTGGATAAGCAGTGGGCCTGGGGGTCATTGCTCACGAATGGGAGCCGATCACAAGGAGAGGAAATGACTGCAAGTGAGTTCATAAGGTGCTATAGGAGACATAGGTGGATTTATTGAAAGTGTGCTGAGCTAAATCAGTTATGCTTCTTGTTCGTCAGACCTATCTTCTGCATAGAGCATAGTTCTCACTCTGCAATTTATTTTACACTGCAGGTACTGAGTTTGTCAATGGGAGGTGTTTTTCTGTGATGACTTAAAAATAGAGGAGGATTTTGGCCCGTTCGTGCTCTTGTTGATGCCTTAGTGACCGCTAATAGCAAGTCTGGAAAGGATTGTGGTTCTCTTAAAATAATGCAATTATTAAAATAATTCATATCTTTTCTACCTACTTCAATTTATATGAAAACATTACTTTTTTGAAAAGCTTTTAAACAATGAAAATTTATTCTTGGCATTAAACTTAGTCAAAGATTTTTTTTTTTTGGTAATAAAGCTATGTCTGTTTTAAAAATTTGGAGCTTTCTGAGGTAACTTCAGAGCACTGTTTGGGTAAAAAGCAAAAAGTAATGAAGTATAAACATCAGCGTCTATGGAAGGTAGTAAAAACAACTGAGACAAGCCTTTTAAGTTCTTATTACAAAAATAGGCCCCGCTTCTCTCTATCCTGTCATGCAAAGAAGTATGTAGCTACATGAGGAAAGCTGTGTAAGTATGTAAGTACTGAGTGAAATATTGAGAGAGGAGGCTGCAGGTTTGCTCAGCTCTTCTCTTACGGGTCGCTCTGGAAGCGAGGCCACAAAGCGCTCTGCTCCTGAGAGGATCCATCACTGCCACAGAGCTTCCTTTATCTTTTTTCTTTTATCTTTTATTGTAGACATTTATCTTTTATTTGTAGGAAAGATTTAATAGAGAGAGAAAAACGTGCAGAAATCATCTTCTCTCTCTCTCTGCATTTGGGCAGGTTTTATCCAGCTTTTTCCTTAATGGCCAGTCATGAGAGTTTATCATCTCAAATGAGAACAGAAAGAATATGATGTAAAAAGTGGCGGAATCTTACAGCAGAGATTTGCAATAACTTAAAGGTTTATGGCCTTATATTTATAGCTTAGAGAGCCGAACACACACTAATTTAATAGGTAGCTTAACTTTAATCTCTGAGAGCATGGGGTGCTTCTGTCTCTCCGTGTTTCACCTTCAGAAGTCAGGCAATTAAACAGTTTCTGTTGCTTCTAAAAGGAAAAAAATCCTTTCAAGTTTAGAATGAGAAGCAGTGTTTTGATAATTAATGATGTACTATTTCTATTCTCATTGTTGCTAGTCATCAGTGAGTGTAACTGTTGCCTTCCAAATTTGCCTACACACTGATCTTAACAAAAATTTCAGGTACAGAACAACTGTCAGGACCGTGAGGTTAGGAAGCCTCCTTGACAGCCCATCCGCTGACCTTGACACTACTTCATGGCAAATACCATTTTCCATTTGTGGAGAGCAAGAACGTGATTTTTGGGGAGGATTTGTCTTGTTTTCCCTGAAGGCTCTAGGTTCTATCAAAACTTCTTGGAACCAATATATTCCTAACTTCTTTCAATGGTATTTATCTGCATTCGTTTAGCTGAGCTGCCGTCACTCTGATAGAAACCATTTGGTATGTTTTGTATACAGTCTTCTGATCCCCACACTTAACCCCTTTAGAGTTACCTTTGTGGAGCTTGTTTTCCTCTCTTACTATATTGCTAATATTCAGTCGCCTCCACATGAGAAAGTGTATGCCTTTTAATGTATGCCTACTGTATGCCTTTTAAGGGAAAATAAGTATTCATTTTTTTCCCTATCTGGAACCTGAGTGCCTGCCAGCTTTAAAAAACTGACTTTGAACCTGGGTATGCTTATCGCCAGTGCTCTGTAGAAAGGTATACTAAAAAATACCACCCTCTCTATTCCTTTTGGCTCAGTTTTAGACTGGATTTGCTTCCTACTTAATCAAAACTTTAATTCACTTTAAAAGGCTCATAATGTCTGTCATTATTGTAAACCAAATTTCTATTAATATTTAGGAACCTACATTAAGTTTATTCAGCAGATCACAGATATTGTGCATATTTTCTCCATATTTACAGTTGACTATATAAATTAAGGAAATACATGAAAGTATTTTCAATTAATGGACTTTTAGCACACTTTAAATCTTTACTACAGTATTGTAATGATCCTCCATCAGATGGTGCTGTTAGGGTTTAAGATGAATATGTAGTCTGGTTTATGCTTATGAAAACTGCCAACTCTTCATCCTTTCTGTCATTTCCATTTGTAATTTAATTAGTGGGGCTTTATTGGAACTGTTTATATTGTTCATAAAGTGAAGAAAGTTGTGTGTGAACATATGGTAAGTGTCAAATTTGAATATACGCTCCTCAACATTTTTGCTAAATATTGTAGGAGATGCGTTAAGTTTTGTTTTAAGCTTCACCGACTGCAAAGAGCCGTCAAAAAAACCCACAGTGGCCTCCTGTAAGTCAAGGGATTTGGCAAGTGTTGTTGAAAGCTACTTCTGTTACTTTTGCAAGATATTCAGATAATGATTCCAGAAGGAGGGCTTGTTTGAACTCCAATTTGTACCAAATAATATGAATTGTCTCCCCTGCCCAGGGGTGTCTGATTTGCTTCCAGGCATATAAACTTTCTGATTTCAGATGCAAGTCCCTTGCAAGGAACCTGGGTGCCCTTAGGTCCCTTGGGTGCCTTTAGGAGAACTGGAACAGGGAACCTGGTTGGTGCATTTCTCTAGCACCCCCTGCTTAGAAAAATGAAAGTGGGCGAGTGTTTCTGAAATATGTTTTTAAAATCAGTTTTGCAGTTTGTGAGGCTTTGACTTTCAAAGTACAGCATAGCACCCACTTATGGTTTTTTGAAAGTGTCATAGAACATCACTAAATGAACTTGTCATGGTTTACACTGAAAAAGATCTCACCTTAAGATGAGCAGAACAGGAGCCTTCTCTATCTGAAGTGCTTTTTAAAGAATATTTTTAGAAAGCTTTTCAGTTGTATAGTTTATTTTCTAGGCATTGGAGCTG
>JAVCKT010077346.1:0-15054 GCA_032273925.1 Rhynchotus rufescens
ATATATAGCTTAAAACACTTTGTCACTTTGTCATCCCAGTATAATCAAGGGTTAATAAGCAGAGGAATGCAGGAGAATACGGTCAGTATATTTTTATAATTTTTTTTTAGCAGTTAAGCTTGGGATGGATTCTCAAAACCTTTCTGAGTATTTTAGTTGACATGATTTTTTGGCTCAAGGAATGCTCTATTAAAAAAAATACCAACAGGGAAATAAAAATGAGCTATCATTACAGATCAGTTTACTCCTAACTGAAATAATTTATTTTGAAATGATATTAAATGTGGAGCTTTAATTTATTTCAGAATTTAATACTGGCACTCTTCATTTTCTTCTGGTTACCATTTTTCCATGAGAGTAAATTGTTTTAGCTCTGTTGTCTCCCTGCATGATCATTTCTTGTTTAATTCAGGATCTTACCCATAATTAATTTTCTTTGAACTGTGAGTTCTGGAATTTACCTGAAGTCTAATCTCACCCCCAAACCTGACCAATAGGAGAGGAAAGAAAAAGGAAGTGTCATTCTCCTCTGACAAGTGAAATCAGTCAAAAATCCTAAGAAAAATCCTTAACCTACTTTTAATGGCATCCTCTTTAATGCGGCATGCTCTAGAGTCAGGAAGAAAATAAGTCTTATGGTAAGTACAAGCAAGATAGAGAACAATGACGTATCTAATAATATTTTGGCATTGCTGGACATCTGTTAGAGAACCTAAGTGCATTGTCAGAAAGCTGTGGGTATCACATCTGCCAGATAATAAGGAACTTCCAAATACCAGTGTTCCAAAGTAATAGTGCATCTCCAGGAACACTAGATACAAGTTTAGGCAGAGGAATCTTGTTCAAGGCATTCCCTTTAGTGTAAGCTCAGTCACTCTACTGTCATTGACAGTATTGACTGTTGGAGAGCTCAGACTTTCAATGTACATGTAGGAATTTCCATATGTACACCTAGATGTAGATATCTTTATGTAGAACTGACTATCACATAAAATTGCCACAGAATATTGAGTCTTACCAAGTACGAACTATTATCTTCTACAGGTACCCTACTAACCATGGACTCTTACTCATACTTGAAGCCATCTTTAAAAAGGCAGTTAAACACAGTCAGTCTGCACAACAGCAAAATGATGTCTTCTGAGGACATGGATGATCAGGAACTATAATCAAGAGAGAAATGATTTCACTTCAGGCAAGAATATTGCTCAGCTGAGCAAACCCAGTAACACAGTTATACTTATCAGTCTGGAGTTTCTTCTCAAAACTTTAGGCAAATAAGAGGCCAAAGCAAGTACAGCTGGAGGAAAGGAGAGTTCTGGGTTTTCTGTCTGTAAGTGATATTCCTGGTATCCCCACAAGAACTGCCTTTAATGCTCAAGCAGCTGTGACATTTTTGTTTTATAAGGACATTTTTTACCACTCTCCTTTAGAAACCTAAAATAATAATTTGCACTGTATCCTGTAGTTCTGACTTTGAAATCATTCACTGCAAGATAATGACCTGCATTCTTCCGGGGAGCTAAATTGTTGATGTCTTACTATTTGATTTTATAAATATTGCCTCAGTTGCCATATACTTTTTTTTTTCAGAATGTAATTGGGCTCTCTTTCTACAATGAAAAAAAATCATTGATATTTCATTTAAAAACACACAAACCAAATTTGTCTACAGAATAGTAATTACATACAAATTTTCCCTTTTTCACAATATGGTACCTTAAAAATACAGTTAGAAACTTATCCAAACAGTGCTAAAAGCTGATATTAAAATGAAGATTTCATTTTCCATTCTAAACACAAATCTATCTATCACACAGGAAGAAAAATATGCATATATATATGCATATGTGTGGACATATATATATATATACACACATATACATATTTATGTGTGTGTGTATTTATACATATAATATACTACCTGAAACCCAGGCTTTCAGAAATCAATGCGTTTTAGTAGTGCCTCTACTAAGGACAAGATTTTTCCTTCTGTGTTTGCAGCAGTAGTAGGTGGAAAACACTGATATAAAATGGTGCCTCTGTATGCCACATAGCAGTTTTCTGATAATAAGATGTCCATGTCTCCTCCTTTTTTGGAAAAAACAGCCCAGATTTTACTGGGAGAAATTTATACTCCAGTATATATATAAATATGTACATATATATAGAGATAGATAGATAGATAGATAGATATAAAATGTGTATTCAGATTTGTTCTTGATTTATCTTTTGAATCATCATGCTAGCCACACATATTTTGAAAGAAGCTGTAGCATGGATTGTGCTTGGTAAGAGAAATTCTGTAATGTATATAAAGTGATTATATCCCTTCATAAACAAAGTGTCTTATAAATATATATATGAAAATAGAAGACTGCAGAGCAAATCCATAGAATCTTTTTAAGTTTCTTAAACCTTCCAGCAAGCTGCTAGTGACAGCTGTTTTAGGGTCATGCTTCATCTGTTATTACTGAGAGCAAATGTTTTATTTTCAGCAGTGCTAAGTGACTGTGGAGTCTATTGCTTTCCATAGGTGTTCAGTAGCTCTGTAAATCAGGCCATATTTTAGGGCTCTGCATTATTACTGCCCATCCTCTCAGATCCTATGAAGGTCCTCAGCTAAGAACATGTTATCCAACATGGGACGACAGAGCACACAGCCTGGTCACACAGTCTGCATGGGGATGCTCTCTGGGAAGGCATTCACTGATCCATAGAATTACATCAGCAGCTCTTCCACCACAACTGCTTGTGTAGGCACTGCTAACCTTCATCAGATATCTTTTCTATGCCTATAATAATGAAACAGCAATTTCAATCATCGGAAAGGATTTTTAAGGTGTCATTATTTTAAGCCTCAAACATGTCTATTCATTACAGAATAGAACATTAAGCCTTCACATGTCTATTCATATGTGTGGAGCTCTGAAAAGAGTACACAAAGAAGTTCAAATGGAAATGGTAAGGTTTAAATGAGGCTACACAACAATTTTGATCTAGACAAGCTTAGATGATCTAAAAGCCTTTATATATTTTTTTTTTCAAATCAGCTGTATTTTTCAGTACAGGGACATTCTATGCTTAACCAGTGTTAAGTCAAAATGTCTCTTCCCTGGAGTTTCAGTTTCCAGTTCTAACACACTTAATTGAAAGTGATCTAGTGTCAGAAGTGTGAGTGTTTATTGTCAGCAAAACAAATAATATACTGCACCATAGGGACCAACATGAGTCTGGAGGTAAAGGTGAAAGTGTTTCATCAGCAGCAGCCAGTATGTGGAATAAAATATTTATTGTCAACTGCTATGGATAGCTAATTAGGTCCTTTTTTCCACTTAAATCTATATGCAGCAGCATTCCCCTCCTAAGCAATATTGCTTCCTGTTGTTGCTGCTGAATTCCCCTTCCAAATGGATTTTTTGCCTTCAAAAACACAAAGAAAGAGGGGAACAGAGCATGTAGAGCAGGCAAGCAGGAGTGATCACAGGTAGAATGCTGCAAATAAAAGTTTGTTTGAAAACAGTGAGGCAGAAAGTGATCACAATACAGCCTAGCTGGAAATGAAAACGGATAGTGCCTTGTCTTGGCAATATTTCTATACTACTTAAATTGCCTCCGAAAGCCTAATAACGAACAGTGAAGAAGTTCAGATGATTTCTGAGCTTTGTCTGGTTTTCATACCCCAACTCTTCACATATAACTTCCCTCAGCTACATTATATTATATTTTACCTTTAAAGTTCTTGGTAAGCTAGATAAATAACCTATTTCTTGCATATTAATTATGACAGTAGGATAGGAATTAAAACCTATAATTAATTTTTCCTAAATGACTTTTTGTTAGATTTGTTTTTCCTTTCCAGGTTCTGGCATTATGCAGTTGCATTCTAATCTTTCAGTTATAAAATACATTGAAATTCTATGTTTGGGAACATACATGTTTAATCACAAAATTGGTCCTAAAAATGAAGAGGAAGGGAAGGGAAGGGAAGGGGAAACTTGCTTGAAATGCTTTGGGATTAATTTCTTTAATGTAATTCTCTCTTGTTGCCATGGTTCTTTATTTCTCTTGTGGATGATTTTCAACAATAGTGGATGCCAAATTAATGGGAATGCAGATTTCTTTTGAACTAAAATAAGTAAAGTCTCTAAAACATGAGAGCTATAACCTCAAAAATACCCACACTACTACATCAAAGCCCTTTGAAGAACCATAGTGGTAAACTAGTGTAACATTACTTTATCCATTCAGAGGATTAACTCCACATAAATCTTTTTTTATTTATTTTTTTATTCCAATGTGCTATTCATCATAGCATCATTTTTTTTTTCCAGGGATGTTTACTTATTTTCTTGGCATAACTGCATTTCAAAGTCAAATATTTTCTAGCCTAGGACTATATATCTTCTTGTGAATAACAGCTTTCCAGCAAGCTGGAACATCCTCTTTCTGCTGCTATGTTGGCAAATTTGTTCTTCTAAAGTGCAAAGACTAAAATGCAGAAAAGGATCCTGAGTGGAAAATACCCTGAGCAGCTGGAGCAGCATTTAAAGAAAGCGCATTACTGCTCCTCACTCCTTACTTCCTTGACCTCTTAGGTGTGAGTATTGAAGAAAACACCTAACACAAGTGTTTTCTGCACTTATATAGCTGCCTAACCTAACTCTGGCTAGCCAAGGTCCACCCCTGAGCTGAGCAAATTTGTTAGTGTGACAATTGGTGCTAAGAGGGGCTGTATTTGTTTTGGAGGAGTGTGGCATGAGTGTGGCTATACCACTCCTCATATCCCATATCTCTGCCTAAGAGATCCCAGATCATTCCACAGTTAAGCCTCTGCAGACAGATTCTTGGCACTAATTTGGCTATGGCTCAGAAGAAAGATGAGACTAACACATTTTTTTGGCTAAGAGTCAACTGTCATAAAGGTCTTCATCTGGAAAGAGAACTGGGAATCCGTTTTGCAGTCAAGGTTGCTGTGATTTTGACTGTAAAGTATGGAAGGATAACTCCATCCAGAATGAACCATCTCATCTGTGAGGCTCATTTTAAAGGACTAGAGACATTTTGGTTGATTTGCAATTGTATTATGTTAACAGTATTGAGCAATGCTTAAAAACCATTCCACCTTACAAACTGATGGAAAGACTTACCTTCTCTCTGTTGGACATATTGTTGGAGTCTGTTTACCAAAAGGCTTTTATTTATAAAATATAACACTTGGGCATCTATATTTTATTTTTTATTGCATTTTTCTTATAAAATGAGAGGTGCACCGAAGACCATATCTGCACACATAAACAAAACCAGTAGAGGCCATCATGTACTTCCCTGAATAAACATAAATATATTTTAATTAATGTATAAAATTTACAGAGAGGAGCTTATGATGATGACACCAGCAGGAAGTCCAGAGTTAGGGTATCAGAAATGCGGACAGAGGACAGAAGAAAATGCAAGCTCAAATGGACATGTGAAAAAATTGGCTAAGTGGATAAATAGATGAGAAGGAGGAATTATTAAAACAGTGTTTAAGGAGTTAAAATTGAAAGTACTATATATGGCTTTGCTGTATTTACAGCTATGAGAGGAGGAGCAACCATTCTCCTGCACAGCAACAGTGAGTCTGCTGCAGTTTCCTGTGACCAGCCGGTTGTCAATGGAGTGTTTTTGGCATACTAACTATATAGTCAAGAATCTACACGTATTTTGGTATCTAAGTAACCTTACCAGAGTAATTTCTCTCCCAGAGCTGAGGATTAAGCAATATGGCTTTGACCTCTAAATGTGTTTGATGGCTCACAGCAGGCTTCTAGCTCTTTGCATCTATTACAATGAATTCCCTGGCATAATTTGTCATATCTATTTGTTTTCCAAGGAAAACATATTAAGGCACAATTAAAATGAAAGCTTAAATGTAAACAAGGAACTGTATTTGTACTCTCTAATGAATGTATAAATTCTACCATAATGTAATCAGACTCTGTTTTTCTGTCTGATCCTGTTAAAGTCAAGAGGCCTGCTTTTGACTTCAGCAAGAAATTTATCCACTGCTTTACATCACTAGTTTCTCTTATCTTTGGTTATTTTTCCACATTTACATTACTGTTGTGCTTTGGAACCCTTTTCTATGGAAAAGATTTCCACTATGCCAGTCACAAATGCAACCTGATGATCAGACTGCAAGTTTTAATAAATTTACTTAAGTTAAAGCTTTCTTTTATAACTCTGCAATTGTAATTATATTGCCAGAATTTAGCATTTGAACTCTCTTTGCCATCCCTATTGTTTTTACCTCATTTTTCTATGATCATTTTGTTCAGAAGAAGTAGAAATTGTCCACAACAAGATTAAGATTGAAGAAATCCAGGGAGACTTTTTCAGCAGCTGGATCTGAGTTGTGGCATTCAGTCTTTCTGAAGAGTTCATGTCAGTGATTGTTCACACCTTTCACAACCAAGTCTAAACACCCTGGACACTCTCCTTGTTTCAGAAACAAATACAAAGTTCCTCTACTGCCAGAAGAAAGGAGTAATAAATCAATTCTTTCTTTTTTTTACTATGTTTTTCTTACAGGATAAATGTAGGACAAAAATATTTTCTTATAGGAAAAGAATATTTCTTGTAAGAGCATATAAAACATATCTATATGATCTGTCTGAGCATGAGCAAAATCTGAAATGATGGCTATGCAACTAAAATTGGCAATTGCTGAAGCCCAGGAAGCATTATTTTGCAAAGCTGTGCTAACATAACTGTACCTTCTTCCATTTAGTGTTAGTTAACTTCTCTGGCTATCTGGGTGTGTTGGAATAAGTTCCATCTTCATCTTAATCATGTGATTACTGTGATGAATCTTCATAGAATCATAGACATAGAATTGTTAAAGCTAGAAGGGATCTTTAGAGATCATCTTATTTAATTTAATACAATGGTAATTGAGATGTGGCTAACTGAGCTCCACTGAACTATTCAATCCTATTATTGCCTGTATTGGACTAAACAAGGTCCTTTGTTTTGCTGTTAAAAATAATTAAAAACAATCTTCCAGTAATAAAATACAGTAGTAGTAGTAAAATGCCACTTCTATTTTCTGTGCTTAATACAAGACTCACCTTGCTCTTTAAGTATCTGACGCTATAAATTGGATCTGCCTCAGAAATTCAGACTGTAGATACTAAACTTGTATCGGTGAGATACTCTCACAGTTATCACACAGTTATCACTGTTATCAAACAGTTTCCAGTGACACTACCTGCATTACTTATATAAGTAACTTCCCAGTGTTGGGAGAGAGTTCACAGAGAAATGTACATTTCAACATGAATAAGACTGCCAGAATCTGGAACCAGGTCTTGCTCACATTTCACATAATGGCAAGACTGCCTGTGGCAGCAGCAGCAAGATGTTAATAACCTGCTTTATTTCTGAATTCCCTTTAAGGTAGATTTTTGCACATCTCCTACTCCAGAGACAGGCCTTCTGAGGGAAAGAAAGAGACCCTGCAAGAACAGAATACTTTTCAGGATCAGGAATATTGTCTGAAACTGCCATCTTTCATACACATTTGACTTATGTTTCCTTAAACATTGACCAGTTTGTGAAGTTCACAAGGACTAGGATCATGATGATGAAGTTCAAGTCTTTACATAGTGACAGACCATTTTACTGCATCAATCCTTGTCCTGTTATGTGTCCAATATAATTTCACATGGACTAGTGCATCATGGATCTTTGCTGGACTTGCAGGTGTGGGTGTGATATGACTGTATTTGTCACAAAGCTAGCGCATTTTCTGGTAATCTCAGTCAATTTTACTATTGCTACAGGCCACTCTCATGGGAGCAGCTTGCTTGCCACTTATCTTCTGAATATGGTGATACCAGCTTAAAAGAGAACATCTAGTTGCTATTGCTTGCCACTTATCTTCTGAATATGGTGATACCAGCTTAAAAGAGAATATCTAGTTGCTACTGCTTGCTGCTGGATGTCATTACTTCCAATCTGCCTGTTTTGTCACTTTCAATCAAAAAAAAAAAAAAAAAAAAAAAAAAAAAATAAAAAAAACAGATTGCAAAATGTATTATTGAAATATGCTGAACAGTTTTAGTACTTTCTTAGTTTCTGGGCCAGAAGGCAGGAACAGTGGTAAGTAACTAACAATGAGAAGTCACCAGCAGCTGGGAGTAGCAGCAAACCTCCTTAGTCATACATGTGAAACCTGAAAAAGACGGGAGGAGAGGACCTCACCTGGCTTTTTTTTTTTGAAAAATATTCCCTTAATCTTCAATAATACACTCAGTCTATCTGTTTGCTGACATGTTTAAACAAAGAAATTGATAAGATCCTGCATCATTTGGGCATAGGGAGTTAAACTAACAGAAGTTCCTGTCGTACTCTTCATTAAAGTAAATTCTAAGTATCTTGGCATGCTCCTCTTATCCGTTTGTATTCTACTTAAAGATTTATATTTGCTCACCTGTTCATTGTATTTTTTATTCCTGCTTTGGAGGTTGTTGCTATTGTTTTTCTTTTCTTGTTTTCATTTCAAGATCATAATTTACATATTTTTTTGCTTCTTTCATTTTATGTCAGCTTTTTTGTTTAATTAAAAAATCTTTATCTTTTGCCATGTGAGCTTCTTCTGTCTCTCACTCTGTTTTAATTTGTGATAACTGGATTATGTTTTAGTTAAACCTCACTCTGTGACTCTATATCCTGGTACTCATTTAATCAGATTGTCTTTTCTTTCAGGATTGATAATTTGCAAGTGAAATTTGTATTCATATTAAATGTCATAGACAGTAGACATCTCACCCCTTGGAGATTCAGAGAACTCAGTTCTACCCATTGGAATTGTACATTGACTAAATATGCTTGAGGTGCAAGCGATCTTCTCATGCACTGGCTGCAGAGCTAACAAGCGATGTCCAAAAACAAAAATCAGCAGGGCATTCAGCAGAGTCTGAAGAGAAAGCAAGTTCACACTATAACTCATGGGCTCATCTGCTGAGGAGATCTGAAGGTAACTGTCTGGTGAAAGAGTTGGTTTCCATTATATGTTAGCCTAGTGCCTGGAGAAACTATGCAGGAAAAAAAATGATGGACTTCTAGGCCAACCTCAGTGTGAATGACTTTGAACTCATTACTCCTTCCCATAAAACTGCCTTAACCAAGTGATTATTTTCACTCAGTATTTCAGGAACAGAAGTTCTTCCAAGCTTTACTTCATATCAGCTGTTTCTCTGCATTCTCTCCATGCAGAGAGGCTTGATTTTCTGACCAATACTGTTAAAAGTAAAATTCACTAAAAGATCACTGTTCCAAGGATTCACCAAGTCTCTGCTTTATTTATGGCCGTCAGCCTATTAACTTGACTGTGCGCTTTTCAGCAGTCCTTTTCAATTTTTTTTTTCCCCACTGTAAGGCATCATTTTCTACCATAACATGTACAGCCTTTGTATGCTTTGAAGAAAATTTGCAGATGACTTTCAGGTCTCTTTTCTTGTACGACTGGATTTTCAGTCTGGATTGCTAAGGATGGATTCATCTTCTACAAGCTTTGTGCTGGACTGCATAGTTATTTTTGCATACTGCAAAGTCTTATTGTGGTGGTCTGCATAGTCTTTTTGCTAGAAAAACTGTAGCTACTCTGTCAAGAGCAACAGTATGTGTTTTTGATTGATTGGTTTTGTATTCTGCATTTTTTTATTTCTGTTAGATGGGAATCATGATCAGATATTTTAATAGAAGTTTCATTAGGGATCTCCAATTTCCCCGTCTTTGGTTTTCAGGCCAAGATCAGTCAAAGAATCTGTTGTTTCATCTTCTTTTTATAAACTATGAAAGTATTTCTCTGATAAGTTTCATTTTTATGTGAAGTAGATTCCTCCTCCACATTCTGCAATATCCCCATAATGAGCCATCTTTGTTCAAAATTACTTTCTCGCTTTTGCCTTTTGATCTCAGATGTCAGAACAGTTTTGCTAAACCCTTTCCCTATTGTCTTTTATGTGTAATAGAGTATTTCACCTCTGCTAATTTTTAAAACTCTTCCATTCTTTCAATTACAGACTTCATTTTTTTTAATTTTCTGGTTTCTTCTGGGAATGTGCCATCCATATACCACGCATGTACTATGTCCATTTCATCAAGTTGATCACCTTTTGCATAGCCAGACTGCATATCACTTAAAGTGATACCACAACATGAAGGGCCTTTCATGACAGATAGACCATAGCCAGAGGATCTGTCTCATGAAGAAGAATGGATTTATGAATCATTATTTCTGTCTATCTACAGCTTGCTTTTTTTCCCCCCTCATCTTGAAATAAATAATATCTGAATATATTTTCTTTAACTATAAGTCTATTTTTAAAGGATAGATTTATTAAAAATGTTGAAAATAATTCTTTTCAAGGCCAGGCGAGAAAATCTGGTAATCTTACATTGTATCTTGTGATTCAGAAACCCCTGTCTCTCTATCCCACTATACTGCAGGGATCTATATACACTTCTTTTCCTTGAATTTGTTTAAATGGTCACTTTTATGTAATGAATATTTTAGTCAGAAAAAAAAATGGCTATCGTGGACAAGATGCTGTAGTAGACTGAAGAGAAATCCATAAGAAAAAATCAGTACTATTCCAAAAGAATCATGTCTATCATAAGACATGGAATCACAGAAATGTTCTTTGGATTTAACTTCTAGAGATCATGTCCAAGATCACACTTAGAACACAGCTACTGCCGACACTAAATCAGATTAGCCATCATTTTCTCTAGCCAAGACTTGAAAATCTCCAAGAACAGAGTCCTTTTTATCGCTGGGGAAACTGAAATCGTTCCAGTACTTCATTATCCTTCCAGAAAAGTTTTTTAAGATTGTCCTGATCCAGTGTTGGGGGAGATTTCGATACGATCCCAAAAGCAAGATTAAGACACAAACGAGGTCAAATGTCATGCAGACTTGTAAACTCTATTCTCATAATCACGATAAAAGAATCACAGAATCACAGAATATTCAAGGTTGGAAGGGACCTTTAGAGATCATCTAGTCCAAAAAAGAGAAGAACAAGAGAAAAGGGAAAAAGAAAGATAAGCAAACGAGCAGGAGAGAGAGAGAGAGAGAAATGTAGCAAGATTATAGTTACCACCACCACCACCAGTCCAGCTACGTTTCGTAGGTTTCACCTCGGTGTAGATGATGGTCTCTTGAAGAAGAAGAGGCCACTCTCGGTGAGGGTGATGATTTCTTGAGGGAGTTCAGGAGACGATGAAGAAGAAACCGTTCACTCGATGCGCAGGTGAAGAAGTTGCTCAGTGCAGGTGAGGAGGAAGGAGACCCCTTCTCCATGGAGAAAATTGTAGTCCTTTTATTGTCCAGTTCTTGAGGAGTCACCCACCTGAAGATTTCTCTTATGTGTTTCACATGTTGTACGTGTTGTACGTGCCGTATGCTCTGTTGATCCTCTTCCCCCAGCTTGAGTGCCCATGCAGATTGACAGGCACTGCTGGGTATTGTTAGCCCAAAAAGTATCACAGTCTTCCTGGAGACAGGATGTCGCAGTCAAGAAGTGTACATGGTGGGACAACAGCGCTGAGATAAGCACATCAACCAAGAATGCCGTTGTTTAGGTCTTGAGCTGATGTCCCGGTCTTCCAAGCTAAATGATACAGCAACAAGGCAACAACGTCAACACAAACACAGTCCAAAACTGTCTCTTAAAACTGTCTCTTACAATGATGTCAAATCTGAATGTCCCAAACAGTAACTTGTGTTTGTAGCTCCTTATTCTGCTGTCTGATGCTATTGAGAGTTTGACTCTGTTGTATTTTTAACCACCTTCAAGAAGCTGTAGGCTATGATGCTCACATTCCTGTTTTTCCTTAGCATCCTCTTTGCCACTCTGGGTAGCCTTGATTTTTTTTTTTTTTTAGTTAACCCGACTAACTCTGGATATGATTGATACATGTCTTCTGAAAGTTTTCAGTAGATTTAATAAGTTCTATGTTACAACCACAATGTCACAATATGTATATATGTCCTACTATCTAGATTAAGGGGTTCTTTTAGAAGCTACAGGTAGAAATGGACATCACAGGAAGAATCTAGGCAGGCATATCTATCACAAAAGAAATAGTCTATATATTGAATTGACAGGTAGGAGAAGCATGACATTAGGTAAACCAGATAATTAAGAAATAATCTCAGGCAGAGCATGAAAAAATTTGGATAGGAAGGGCTCTGTCATCTGGAATGGAGTTGTTGGAAACAAGCTGGAAAGGAGTTGTTGGAGTTCGAAAAAGAAATGAAACAGAAACAGAAACAAAAACAGAAACAAAAACAAAAACAAAACTTCTATTTGAACCAAAAGATATTCTAAGATGCAGGAAGAATGGAGGAGGAAGAACTGAAATGTGAAAAGGCCAGGAAAAGAAGGTACAGTTATCAGGGAGAGATAAACAATACAATTTGAACAAGGACTTTATCTAGAGAGGTAAGGTCAAAATTCTAATGCTAGTGTAGAAGAAGAGAGGCAAGATTAAGCAATGGCTTAGATCTATAGAATAAAGGGGAAGCAAGAAACAGAGCTTTTAACTTATTTATAAATAATAGTAATTCAGTGCAATAAAGTTATCCCAGAAATCAATGACATTGCAAGGTTCTGACTGCTGCTCAGTATTCTCTTATTATATAAATAATGGATGATAATAAATGATAATTACCAGATTGATCTATCTATTGTGTTTAAATATTTTATTTAAAATTTTATTGCACTCTTCTACAGAGTCTCATGCCATTGTGTTTCATCTCCCAAAGACTCATCTTACATTTATATATTGAGAATGTTTTGTTTATTTTCAAGAAAATTCAGGAATATATCACTTCAACATATGTGGCAGAAACTATGCTTCTCTTTGGTGAACAGCACTGATTAAAATGTTCAATAATCATAATGGTTCTTATTTTTGGTAAGATGAGTTTTGTGTTTGGACATGAAGTTAGAACAGTGTAAAGAATTAAATGCACTCAGTCAAACCATTTGTAATCATTTATACAATGCCAAAGTGACACCAAAAACCTGACAAAGTTATTTTGCATTGAGTTTAACTTGGGGTAAAAGATTATAAAGGTATCCAGGCATTGATAAGTAATTTTTTTCTTGTTTGAGCAAAAACAATGACTATTGATATTTATTGTAAACTTTCAGACAATCTGACTTAACAAGGTTGGTAAAATATTTTGAAGGGACTGAGTTTCTCAGATTTATAAGATATTTCCTCAGAGGTTGGTAGAATACTTACTTGTAGACTACTGTACCAATAAAAACATATTTTCATAGTAATATAATAGTTCCAGGACTGTGTTCAGAATGGAAATACAGAGATACCTAACAACAAAAGTATTAATTAGAGAAGAGGAAAATGAGAAAAGAGAAGGACAGAAAATAGAAGAGTGGTTTAGAGTTGTTTTGAATCTCCACTTCTTATTTTTCAATTTCAAAGTTTTGGATGTACCTTTATCAAACAGGGGCATGATTCTAGTTTTCACTTAAGATGAGTCTTGACCCATATTGGCTATTTAACTTATGCCTAATCATTTAATTTCCTTTAAGGGAACATTTGTATTTGAATCACTGACAGAAAAACAGATGGCTTTTTGTCTGAGATTCTAAGCATACAAATGAGGTTGTCAGAAGCATAAGTATCAAGAAATATATTTTAAAAAATTAAAAATATATTAGTTTAATATTTTCATTCCCTGTGTTTGGTGATGAGATATTCTATACAGCTGCCTCTGTTTCTCTTTTGCAACCCAAAGCTGTTTGTGTTATACCATACATAATGAGGCCAGATTACTTCAGTTAGGCAAGTGCTTTTCTCTTGCTATTCGGAAGATAAAGCACACAAATGTACTAAGCTAATACTTTAGAACTTCAGACTAGAGACTAGAACTTAGATAAGTATCAGTCACAATCTAATATGAAGCACGTCCAAGTTCCATTAATATTATGGGTTGTTATATAAATCTTCTTAGTCCTTGACCCTTGACTACTGTTACATGAGCTCAGAAGTTCAATTTACGTTTTTTAGGAGGCTTTTTTTTGTTATTACTTTTAGCATTTCAGTAATGAAAAGATCAATTCAGACTCTATAATGACAGTAATTACTCTGTTCTGTATCATTTAAAGATACTTTATATTGCTAAGTACAAAAAAAAAAAAGAAAATACAGAGTGTAATCTCTGTTTTACAGTTAGGGAACTTGATACTTGTACAGTCAGACATCCCCCAAATCACTGAGAAAGTCTAGAGACTCACGAGAAAGTGAGATAAAGCCCAGTACTAAATGTACATCTTCTATCTCCAGGTCTAGTGAACTACCACATCTAATAACTGACATAACGTAGAAGGGAAAAGTCGATAGACCATTAAACTAGATCCTTTAAACCCAAATGATACTAACATAGAAAATATTTCTGACATAAGAAACCATATCTCAACTTTCTTGCCTACTATTCAAAAGACATAAAAACATCATTTGTTATGGTCCTCTGCATCTCAAATGTTCAGCCATGACTTCTGATCCCATCGAGTAAAACAGCTGGGGACTGAAGAGCAGGAAGAAACAAATACAACAATTTCAGTACAGCACCATTGATTTCTGTTATGTTAAAGTTTGTATATTGTTATTGTAAGCATCATAGACCCATTAAAAATGTGGTTAATATACCTGTGAAGGTAACCTACTGCTCTCCCTAGTTCTACATTACTTTAGATGTATGTCACGTAGAAGCAATCAACCACCCACTTGCTGCTTTGACTAGAATTCTATCTTCAGATATGACTATGAATTTCAATTGATTTGAAAGAAATCACGTAGGTAGAGTAAGTCAGTCCCAGTAAATAGATTTTACTGAGACAATACAGGGAAAGCATTGTTTTGTACTGGACAAGTGTGGGAACAAATAAGGAAAGGAAGGGAAAGGGAAAGGGAAAGGGAAAGGGAAAGGGAAAGGGAAAGGGAAAGGGAAAGGGAAAGGGAAAGGGAAAG
>JAVCKT010077393.1:0-15053 GCA_032273925.1 Rhynchotus rufescens
CGTCAGCCTGCAGGAGCAGGGACCAGCATGACTGTGGTAGGGGCGCTGCGATGCGGGAGAAATCTGCACTGGCTTCCCGAATCTGCTGCAGACTTGGTCTTTGGCCTTGCTCAGTGGTGCTGCTTTCCACTCTCAATGATGAGAAGTCTATCTGCACTCTTGACCTAAATCCAACTGTCTAAATAACTTGTAAGCTCCGATCACCATTTACGGAGTTAGTATATGATGCTGGACACATTAGGGCCCATGTCTCTTTTATTAATTCTTCGGGCTACATTAAAACCAAACCCAGCTTTGTCCCATAAGACCTTCCCAGTCTGCATCAGCTCTGCTTTGCAGTAACTCAACCCTGGGCATGAGCACAGCCAGTCTGACTCAGGTACCCTCTGTAAAACACTGCAATCAGCTGTACAACAGCTGTACATCAGCTGTCCTTTGCTGTACAACAGTTTGTCAGTGTTATCACCATGCTAGACATCCCTAGGTTGTAAGCTAGGCTGTAAGGTCAGATGGGGGTTTTGTTTGAATATTAAGTTTGAATGGATGACAAGATGACCATGAGGCAGCAGTGTGCCCTGGTGGCCAAGAAGGCCAACGGGATCCTGGGCTGCATTAAGAAGAGTGTCTCCAGCAGGTGATCGTCCTCCTATACACAGCCCTGGTGAGGCCACATCTGGAGTATTTTGTCCAGTTCTGGGCTCCCCAGTACAAGAGGGATGTGGAGCTGCTGGAGAGAGTCCAGCGTAGAGCTACAAGGATGATCAGGATGATCATGATTCTCTGGTTTAACCCCACCCATATCTGTGTATTTTTTATAACAAAAACTATGGTAACAATTGGATTAATTTTGTTTTAGGTAGTGCATGAAACCAAAGCAATGCAGCTAGTCCTAATTATTTTGGAGCAGTATTATTTCTCCCATGGTTTTGACCTAAAATATTGTGTGCCTATGGGCCAACTGTTAAATAAAAGTTCTTCACATATGTGCTTTAAAGATAAGCTCCTATGGTCTTCCATCACATCTACAATCTGAAAACCATTAAATAAGATGACTATATATTCATAACTCATATAAATTCCTATCCCTGAATTTATATGAGAGTCTAATATCTAATGGAAAACATTTAGTGTTTCATATACCAATGCAGCCAAGGAACTAATCATACAGATGCGCTATTGTGAGATGCTGCATTCATGTTTCTGGCACCTTTGACTGCTGGCACTTTAGTCAGGCAGATTCAGCTCATGGCATGTCCCAGGTGGACATCACCATACCAGGATTTTAACAAACCATGTTGCAGAAAAGAACTGGGAACAAGAGACTCATAAATATACTCAGAAACGCATTTCTACAGTTTGACTTCAAGATACATCTGTGTTAGCTCAGTGCTGTGGAATCGATGCTGAGACTGATGAAGTATGTGCTGTTATGAGCTGCGTAAGAAGAGCAAAGAGCATAATTTGTTCTTTAAAGCCAGATGCAGGCTTCATCAGTCATAATGTCTGTTCAAAGACAGGAGCTAAATTCCTTGGAGGCTAAAGGACCAGTATGAGAGAACTAAAATTGTCTGTGTAACCAGCCTCTTTGTCTCCTTCCTTTTAACTGCTGAGCAGCTCAGACATGAGTCTCTTTTTGTCTTTGAGGAAGTCCAACAAACTAATAAGGCTTAGAGGTAGTTCTAATAAATTAATAATTAATAATTATTGCAATAATTAATAAAAATAGTCACAGGCTCTGGAAGAGAGACATTGTCTCCTGCTATTTTATATATTCGCATGTTTTATATATTTTGTTATGACATTTATGTACAGATTGCACTATATAAATTTACATAATGATCTCTAAAAAAAATATCTTTAGTTCTGAATGATGATAGCAGCCTGCTGTTCAGAAAAAGATTTAAAAACACTTCCTCTAAATCAAACTCATGAATCCTTTAAATTGTGTAGGCATCATTTTGGAGAGGTGGGATAATTCACTCTGGTTTTGTAACAGTAATGCTTTGTTGGGTGTGCCTCATAGAAACATACAGAGCAGTTTCATTATTCTCTGCCCAGTCTATCCTCAGACTGGCAGATCAGAGAGATTAGTGGCACGAGAACAGAAGGAACGTTACAGTTGGCTTCATGCTCAGTGCCATTAAACGATGCTCGCTCACAGGCCTATGAAATCAATTAGGAAGCACTTGCAAATACAGTCAAGGGGAAAAAAAAAATCTGTTTAAAGTCTTAACAGCTTAAATACCCCCTGTCTTGATGTTAGTCCTATAAAGCTATTAGACTCCTGCCTGGATTGCATTAGCACTAGGCAAATCAACTGCTAATGCTAACTCTGCCAGTTTCGCCTCTCTCCTCCTCACATTTTTGTATGGATCATGCAAGAAAGGAGAAAGGACATCCAAAAAAAGGAACAAAAAGCAAAATATCTTGCTTTTCATGCATGTGGAAATGTTAGGAAAAAGGCAACATTGACCTGCATAAAAAGCAAATGAGGAAAATAGCTGAGTCTGTTCCTTGAATTATAGAGTAATTTGTTGTTTCACTGCAGAACAGAGTTGGAACATTTTTTCCTAGAAAGTAAAGTTCTAGGTATACTCATTGTGAGAGCATTTAAATAGATCTATGATGTTTATGCAAGAAATTACTAGAAATTGAGGATGTTTCCAGAGAACAATAGAGCTTCAGCAGCTCTGGGGATTCTGGGTTTGTAAAGCATATATAAAATGGAACAGAATGAAAAATAGTTTTCTTAGCTCTCTGAAGGTTTTTGTATTAAGAGGTTTTCTGAACCTGGACTAGATCAAAGACAGTCTGACTTCTTTTTTCTATTTTTTTTTTGTGTCTGTATTTTATATTTTTGTAAATGGTGGAAAAATTGTTTCAGATTGAAAAATCAATTATATTCAAGAAAGTGAAACTGGAATGCACCAAAAGAAAAGATGAATAACAATATTTCAAATGTAACAATGAAAAATATCAAAAAAAATAAAGTCAAAAAAAAAGAAAATCCAAGAAAATTATTCTCTTAGTGAAAACTTCTCTGCGTTGCAACAATTCACTTAACACTGAAACAATTTCCATCCACAAATCACTTGTATCACCAAGGAAAGCCACATAAAAGAGGGATTGCTTGCAGATAAGCTGTTGAGTATTTCCATTGCTTTTATAGCAGTAATTATCCAAAAGAGAAGGGCATTTTACAAGGACTTTCAGGGTCCTTCCTGCTGCTCCACCTGGCATATGCACACACTCCTTTTCCTCTCCCCACTTCCAATCATGCTACATCCCTGAGGGACTTCCTTACCTGTCTGTCCGGCAATTGTCGCAAACAGTCTGTGGGGAATCCTGGATGGTATTTTCAGTCCAACTCTTATCTGGTAATACCTGAACAGAAAGAATTAAGAATTACATGTTATTGCAAAGATATTAGACTCTAACAGATATTAGGTTAGACTTTATCTAACCTAAAACTCTGGAAGAAAATGTCTTAGGTGCCCAGGGTCAAACAGAAGTGGTAAGGAGAATAGACATTCTTTTAAATAAAGTAGACTGATACTGATTTTAATAAAGGTCCTATTTTAATGCAGGCTGAATGAGCCTTGAGGCTTGACAAGTAAGTAATTAGGAATATGAAAGGTTTTTGGATTCTTGTAAGAAAACAAACAAACAAAAAAAAGAGAGAGGGGGAAAAAATCTATAGTAAAAGGCACTGAGGTCAGAAAATTCAATACCGTATAAAGAAAGGGGAAGCTCCTATGGAAATAAACCAAAAATGTTAACCTCATATCCAGGAAAAATCCATTTGTACCTGAAGATTATCCTTATTCTGTTCCATACTGAGAACTTCATATTGCAGAAATGTACAAATTAGCATAAATCACATATTGCCCAGTTACACAGAGGAATATAGAGAAAGAAAATATCAATAGCTTCATCAGCTCAAATTATAAGTACTTCAGATTTCTCCAGAAAGCTTAAAAACATGAGCCCAGTATAATCAGGGAAACAAGCAGGTTTCAGTCCTCCCTCATTACCTTTTTTGTGAGTGTAAGAATAAAATCCTTACTAAGGACAAAATAGTAGATAAGCCCAGAGAGATTCCAACCAGTGCCAGGAAAGGCCCTAATGGCAATGTCGAATCTCTGACAATGACATTGCTACTAAGCAGGTACAAAAAATAATTATTCTTAAAGATCCTTTATATTTTCTTTACAATTCAATGCTGTACTGACAAAAATGTCCTGCTTGGGCTATCTATGCAGTCCAAACATTTTGAAGATGCATAATAAGAAGCACAAAGTGAGATTATCACAGCAGAATAAGAAGACAGTATGAAGTATGCAGACATTAATAACATTATTCTACATATCACTTCCAGCTCAACTTCTTGCTAAAGTTTGATTATTACACGAAGTTGATGTGCTTAGATGTGCAATTTTTACTTGGAAAATAAAATCCTTTAATTGTCTGACTGCTTCTTTTAGATCCTTTTGCTTCTTCAAAATGCAAATATGAAGTGTGCTAGAAATAAAGAAGAAATATTCAGTGAGAGGTAGAAGTGCACATTTCTATTGTGGCATTCGTGTCATGCTTTGAGACCTCAGTCTAATTCCATTGTACAGTCTTTCCTGAAAGCATCTGGTTACTCCTGATCTCCTTTGGAGCTTACCAATTTGGAAGGTATTTCATCATTTTAAACTAGTATCCTGCACTCCATTTTATCAAGTGAGCCAAACTGGCTAGGAGAAATAACACAACACAACTACTTCTTCATTTTATTTCAACTTTTCTTTGTTCGTGACCTTAATTTTGACAAATTCACCTGAATGTCAGAGGTATTCTGGACATTGTAAAATGGCATCTTCTGTGTGACCACAATGTTTAAGTGCTCTATACGAAAGCTGTGTGTAGAAACTTAAAATAAAACTGCTGTAGAACTTAAGAAACACAGAGGTTGGGAAGAAGTTTTCATTTCCCACTTTTTTTTTTTCTGTAAAGGAAAAGTATGTAAGAAAAATGAAAACATGCTATTAATTAAGGCACTTATCTGAGAACTGGAAAACCCAGATCTGTTCTACCGGTCTCTCATTTCAGAGGTAGGTAACAAGTAGAATTCTGCAGGTCAAAGTACCTGCTATATCTATTCCCTATTGAAGAAATTTTCCTAGTCAAAGTCTCAATATTGCAACAATTTCAGTATTAAATTGGTTCCTTTGCATATGGTTTTAAATGTGACAACCTAGTCCTGATTATAATTTCTGAGCAATATGAAAGGAAGTGCATATTATTCAAGAAGATAATTTCTAAATTTTCTAATTTCTAAATTATCTTCTTGGATAATAGAAGATTTTTCTAAACGGCTTGAAATAGAATTGAAAATGCGCTTACAAGTGATGAAGAAAACTCGGACATTAATTTATGATCTTCATAAATCTCTCAAGATTTTCTAATTTTGTTGTTGTGATTTTGCTTTTTGTTTTGTTTTTGTATTGATAAGCCTCTATTGTTTGGGGAGAGAACTAGTATTTGGTAAAAGTGATGGTGTTTGTGGTCACCTCAAGAGATATATTAAAAAGAACTATCAAAAATTTAGAGAAAAATAAGTCAAATTCTTGTGCCATATATTCCTTAGAAATGGTGCAAGTGTTCAAATATAGTTTTACATTTAAAGACTGAGAAACACTCTGTGTCCATACATTCTTTTTCTCACATAAAAAAGTCATGAGAAAGTTAATAAATAAAAGAAGGAAAAGAAAGGCCCACCTCTGTGATATCCTAAGACTGTCTTATCTTGCTTGTGGGAAAAGGTGGTCTCTTCAGACCCTTGCGGAGGTCAAAGGCTGTCAATAAAATAATTCCTGAAACTGGTGCATATTATGTCTGCAATATTGAGGGATGCTGCTATGAATGTTCCACATCTTTTATAAATGACTACATATATTTTCAGTCTTAAAAAACAATGACACAACTCAGTTACTAATAGACAATATATTGTAAGTTGTTTATATTTAATCATGAGTACACCTTTCCATATTTGTCACCACCAGGATAAGAAGAACTAACATTGAAAATAGCTGAAGAATAAAACAGTTTTGACACACAGTTGTTACTCACAGTAGAACTCTAAATCATGTGGGACAGCCAGCTTTGTTTCTTACTAGTGGCAGATTAGTCAAGTGTACTCTTCTACATCACCCAAAAATGTAAATGAATAGCAAGATCCAGGACAACAACTATGAAGTCAACAAAATTAAAAGGGATTGATAAATAACTGCATTTTAAAATAGGAATGATCAGTCAGCTCCATGTTTGGTTTGCTTAAATTTAGGTGGTGACTGGGTAGGAACAACAGCTCTCTCTTTGCTAGAGAAGTGACAATGTCATTTTTCTGACTTTCCATGACCACTCAGCCTTATCTCTTATCACAGAAAGGTGAGTTCTACATCTTTTCTTGCTCCTGATGCCAAAAAGATATGACCTCAATAATATACAAGCAAAGAGAAATAATATTGATATGGATTGCCCTGGAATTAGATATATTCTTCCAAAAGAAAGGCTTAGAGAGTGATCCTAGGTAGACAGGATACAAGAGGGTCTGAATGATCCTGTACTTCAAAATCAGTGCAACTGTGCACTTGTGTTCATTATAGTGCCTCACATTATAAGATACTATCACTGTTGGGTAATTACATTAATGTTAGAGAAGGGCTGTGAATTAGCAAAAAAGTTAAATTAAAAATGATTTTGAAACAGAAATGTTCAAAATTTATCAGTAGTATCACTTTTAAAACTAAATAGTTTCCCTGAAATGCTTTGAAAACAAATAATTTTTCAAAGAGGCACCAAATGGTTAAGCTTGGAAGGGACCTCTAGAGATCACCTAGTCCAACCTCCCTGTTCCAGCAGGGACACCCAGAGCACATGGCACAGGGTGGCACCTAGGTGGGTTTTGAAGAGCTCCAGAGGAGATTCCACAGCCTCCCTGGGCAGCCTGTTCCAGGGCTCTGGCACCCTCACAGTAAAGAAGTTCTTCCTCACATGCGGATGGAACTGCCTGTGTTGTAACTTACACTCATTCCCCTTTGTCCTATCACTGGCCGCCACTGAAAAGAGCTTGGCCTCTTCCTCCCTACATTTCCCATTCATGTACTTATACATATTAATCAGATTCCTTCTAAATCTTCTCTTCTCCAGAGAAAACAGGCTCAGCTCGCTCAGTCTCTCCTCGTACGATGGATGTTCCATTCCTTTAATCATCTTTGTTTGCTCTCCAGCGGAGGGCAACTGTTCAATGAACAGTTTCAGGTAAAACATTAAATCATCTGCAAGGGAGATTATGAATATCACATATTGAGAGCAGAGGACAGATTCACTTTGACTAGAAAGATATAAGGACACTCTCATGTGAGTTTTGCCAGACCTTGTGTTGTCCAGTTAAAGCAGACAACCTCCAGACAGGAAACTGAACAAATTCCATTACCTGTATTTTCATTGTTTAAGTCACATATTGATATTTAAATTATAATTCAGGCAAGTATTGCCCACTCTTCCCTAGCACTTCTGTTGTTTTACGCGCAGGGAAGAAATGTCAAATAGTGACTTTACATTTAATCAAAAATATAAAAAAGAAGATGGCTGTTCCCTCACTGTAGAAAATGGAATGATACCCTATAATAGTTTCAGCATTACTCAAGACAATTTTCCTGATGAAAATACAGGCCATTACAAGATGCAATACACATTTATTTTTCAACAGCAAACCTAGATTAATATCTCTGCTTCCTCACACCACTACTCCACCTAACCTTTCTTGATATTGCCAGTACAAGTATTAGCGAGACCGAGGTGTAAAAGAGACTCAGTTAATAATTATGAGAGTAACTAATAAAAAATTCTTTCATTAGTACCTCTGATTGCAACCACATTGTTGCATGATTGAAGGAATGTTATAGTCAGTCCTTGCTAACTGGTTGGATGGAAAAACAGATTTCATGTTGGCATGTGCTAAGACCGCTCTCACTATTATAGCAAAGTATTCTGTTTGACCTGGAAAGGGAATAAATAATGCTGAGAAGCACAAGATACAGTTGACTATGTAATGCTTCTGATCCTTCTCAGGGTGAAGCATTTCCTGTTGGTTCATCCAGAAGGACACTTCATAGGTTGTCCTTATGCACAGTAGCATCTTTCAATGTGCTCAGTAAGAAGAGCGTTCCATTTGAGGACTGGGGCTCTCCTAGAAGCTTTCTGACATGTATCTCTGCTTAACTCGATTGTGTCACCTGAGTGGACTACTTGATATGCAGATGCTGGGGAAGCTGAACTTTAAGGGTAGACTGCATTCTGGGTAGATAATTGCATGGACATGGCCCCTGTCACTTCTTTAGAAGCATATGGTACGTCACAGTCAGGAGTTCTTGAGTTCATAGCTGCGTATTGCAGGCAGACAAGGACTTGCTCTTCCCAGGTTCTTCCCAAGAGCACTCTGAATAAGATTAGCATTGACATGATGACAAGCTACTGAGAGGCAAGATATAAGGCTCTCTCAGTAATGTCCTAACTGCAAAGACAGTCAGCCTCTAAGGAAATCAGAAGTTTAAGGACTAGGTGCTGTCTGCATTTAGGGCTTGGGAAGAAATCCTACAGAGACAGGGCTGCAGCTCCATCCAGGTGAATACACATATCCAGAATCACAGAATGGTTGAGGTTGGAGGGAACCTCTAGAGATCATCTAGTTCAACTCCCCTGCTCGAGCAGGGACACCCAGAGCATGTGGCACAAGTTGGCGTCCAGGCAGGTTTTGAAGACCTCCAGAGAAGGAGAATCCACAACCTCCCTGGGCAGCCTGTTCCTGGGCTCTGTCACCCTCACAGTGAAGTTCTTCCTCACATGCGGATGAAACTTCCTGTGTTGTAACTTGCACTCATTACCCCTTGTCCTATCTATATGTCCTGTCTATGATATGTCCTATGATATTAGGAGTGAACAGAAAAGTGATGAAGACTCAAAATAGGATCTGGTGATCAGAGAAGTCTATACCTAGAGAACGGAAAATCATGCTGAAAGTGGAAAATCATTTGATGACTTTACAAAAGTCATCAAGATGGTGACCAACAGGAGATCTCCAGCACATATGTGGAAAGGAAGTGCTGGTAAAACTCAATATCAATGGGATATTGGCCCTGCAAAGGGCATAAGAAATGAGGAGGGTTTCTGAATAAAACCAGTCATTTTTCAGAAAGGATTAAATGAATTTCATAATGGGTTCCTGAGCATGACTGCAGAAACATGTAAGACTTTTAGACTAAATTCTGAAGGAAAGAAAAATTATGAAGCAAATGAGAAATTGCAATAAAATTCTTGTTTTACTGCAATTAGTGTAAGAGTAGCCTGTCAAAGTCAAGATACGTGGTTGCTTTCTTTGAGTAAACAGCAGAGGTGGTTTTTTTTTTGTTGTTTAGACAAGAACTCATTTAGACTTCACTAAAGTAGTGACAGTACAGGAAAATGTCAGCTGGAGGAACAGACACTTTAAAGGGAAGATCAGGAAAGAGCAAGCTGATTTTAAGAAAAGAACTAAAGGAATCTGGCATATTTAACTCAGTGAAATGGAAAGCAATCAGATCCCTTCCTTATCTATAAATACACTCTGAGGAAAAACATCAGGAAGGAAGAAGAAGAGTAAGGTACAAGAAAGCACAACACTGGCACAAGAACAACCACATCTGTCCATGAATAAATGCAATTTAGAAATAGGAAGCTGTAGCTGGCAAAGGAGTAAGATTGTTAAATATTTTCCTAATAGAAACTGGGATGAATGAAAACATTTTGCTTTTAGGAGAAGCTCTGTAAATTTTTTAATTATTTATAGGACAGATATCCTTCTTGATAGTGGGATGAATGTTATTTATCCCAGTAGCCCATATCAGGCTCAGTCCTAGTGAGAGGCCCACCTACAGGGCTGACATTAAAGCCAATGTGCTGGGTCACAGAACCACAGAAGGGTTGAGGTTGGAAGGATCCACTGGAGACTGTCTAGTCCAAACCCCTCCTCAAGTAGGCCACCTAAAGCATCTAAAAGACTCTTTCCAGACAGCTTGCAAATATCTCCAAGGAGATCCAGGAGGATTTCACAGCCTCTTTGGGCACCTGAGCAACACAGGCTTGTCTTGTTTACCTCTATGAAGGATGGAGCTACTTGAATGTTTCAGTGTCCCAGTGCTGTAGTGGTCAGACCACACACTCCTCTGCTCAGGAGCACCATACATCATGTTCAAATGCTATCTGCCTGCCTTATTTTCAGGTAGGATGCAGAAGTTTTGGTGTTGTCTTGTTAACTAGTATTATTTCATTCGAATGCACAGAGGAAATAGTTGGTTTTAGAATAACAAGTTTCATGATGCCATTTCTGGTGCATGCACCACACCACTTAGTAATGCCTAATTCTGAAGGACTTATAGCCAAAACAGTGTGAAAAAAGACACAGCAAGGATGAGCACTAACACCACCTGTTACCAATGATTTGAACTTCATCCTCATCTGACTTCCCCCTCCCTATCATTGCTCCAGCAGGGAAATTAAGAATTATTCATGCACTAACACTGTCATAGAAATTAAAGAAGTTCAAATAAATTTTGTTCTTTGTACCAGGGATGGAGTTTTCCCTCAGACATCCTTGAAAGCAAAACTTCTTAATTGAATTAATGTGTGCTGTGAAGCTGAGACAGCATCATGTTTTGAAAGACAACAAGGAAAAAAAACTTATGAGCAAGAAAAAAAAGTTAACTTTATGAAAACAATCTCAAAACTCTGTACAAGAAGTGACCTAAATGGTCAGGAACAGGGTTTGAACTCAGAGTTTTAAGCTGGGAAAAAAAAACTCCTTGGAACCATTAACAAGCCACACTGACCTGTGCTGGTGGTCCTCAGAAGAGGATGCCCGAGTGTGATGCCATATGAGAGTCAGAGCAACCAACAAATGTGCTCTATAAGAGTTTAAGGGCCAGAGGGAATAACGATGATCCTCCAGACTAATACCCTGAACAGCAGTGCAGCTACTGTTGATGTCAGCCTACAGCCAAACAAGATCTTTCTTACAGAGATATTGAGTGCCAAAACTTTCTTAAAAAGAAAAAAAGGAAAAAGAAAAATAGTAAGCAATACCTTTTTTCTTTTGCCTGGAAGGTACAGGCATATGGGGTAAAGGAAGCAATGCAGAGCACTACAAGTTTTTTGTGGGTTTTTTTTTTTTTTTTTTTTTTTTTTTTTGTGTATGCGTGTTTTATATATAATGAGAAAAAACAGGGCCAAAAAGAGTACTGAAACTTTGCATCAAACCAAAGGGATTTTTACTTGCCCATGGTGATAATGTTTTAAGTTATATACCTGAAAAAGTCTGTACAAATTTCACTCATTTTTTTTTTATTCTGTAGATCTATAAAACACCCAGCAAGAGGCAGGGCACAGTACTAGCCTTTCCCATCTATTTTTACTGCCTGGTTTGCACATAGATATTTTTTGGGGGTTCTGTGCTGTGTAGAAGAGAAAAGTGTATGGATCAAGGTGAAACAAATTTGACACCTAATACTGAAGGCAGAAAGACAGATCAGATTGTATTATATAGCACACAGATGATACCACTCTATGAAGAAGCAAGATGTACCATACATATACACAGGGGGAAGCCCACAGCTCCACAATGGCCTGATCACAAAATGCTTCAAAAGGGAAGGGAAGGGGAGGAAAAAGGAGGGGAGGGAAGGGAAGGGAAGGGAAGGGAGAAGGGAGAAGGGAAGAATATATGCCAATATAAATACAAAGATATACAAATGCATATAAAGTATATTGTTCAGTGAAGGCTGAAAAAAATGAAATAGTCCATGTATAGTCTACGACATACAAGCTTCAAAATATACAAAATATAAAAATATTTTTCTTTGTGAAGCAGAATATTTCAGATTGCAACTAAGGAGTTTGTCACTAAGCCACAAAAAACTAGGTGCAAACATGGACAGTTTCATCTCAACTGTCTTTACAATAGCTGGAAATAAGCTGATTCAGAGAAGAATATGAGGTGGATATGCATAAAAAAATTAATTATTCTAAATGCAATAATATTTTAAAAGGCATAATAATTTATATTCTGTTGTATTCTGAGTTGATTCAAATATTAAAAAATACAGAAATATCAAATATAAGCTTTGAAAAAAATTAAAAATTGAAAAATGTGCAACATTTTATTTCTGTGATGTTTAATAGAAGCTACATACATCTATATACACTTTGACCAAGATATATTTTGGACTAGATGATCTCTAGAGGTCCCTTCCAACCTTAAAGATTCTGTAATATTTTCAATGAAATATCATTCCAAAAACCTTCCTGACTCAGCTCTACCATCAGCTCCTAGAAGGGTGTGAAAGATCTTTGGGAAAGAGGTAAGAGCATGAGGCATAGGAGCTACCAGCAGGCAGTAGGTGGTTGTTCCCACTGTTTGTCCCACTGTTCCCACCATCAGCATTTTTCTTCCCACGTGTCTAGCAGAAGGAGGAATCTCCCTGACAGCCCAGGGCCATGGCAGTCTGGCCCCATTCTCACCTGCAATCTTTCCTTCCTTCTGGAAGCATAAAAGTCACATAGAAAGCGAGGGGAAGGTTTGCTGTGGTCCTTGATTATCAGCCTTTCACAGACATTTAGCAAGGTTTCCTTCTGTCTCCCAGCCTCCTCCATGGCTGCTGTACCAGGGAGCAGCCAAACATGACTACTGATATTCAAATCTCCACAAACTCCAAATCAACTCTAAAATTCCACAAGCATTCCTGACACACATATAGTTTCTAAGAATTTCACCTTAGATCTATCTTCAGGATCTTTAGCTTTTGATGAAGGTAAATCTAAGATTAGAAGGAAAAGAGGAGGGCAATCCACATCCTCACTGTAGTGCAGGAATGAATGTAGCCCTTATCCTTAGTTAAAAAGTGTAAGGAGACTCCTGAAAGCAGTCTGTTGTCTACAAGACTTCAGCATGCAGGCAGAAAGGATTATGATCAAAGTGCATGCAGTAAGAAGAAATCATTAAATTCTAAATTCTTACCAGACATCAATTTGTTTTTATTTCTAGCAATAAATCCAGTCCAGTTCTGCAGACCTAAAAGATACTTGGGGTGATTCATTCTCAACCAAGTGGTGGATAAGGGGCTCAGCATCTTGCTGAAGGTGCTCAGCATATTCTAGGGTTAAATGCAATTCAATATGTTTTGCATCCAGAGCTTAAGGCTGAAAAGTCTCGACACAGAAAAGACACAAACACTTTTGACTAAAGAGCACTACATTTAATAGGAGAGCACTTTTACTCAGGTGCTTTGCTGAATCAAAGTCTGTGCTTGGTACTTGATGCATTTGAGACTAGGCTTTCATTTGGATCCAGGTAAACCACAGTCTTGATCATTTTTGTACTTCTAGCTTCTTACACCTTTTTATCAGATCACTTTATCTCTGTAGCAGCTTGTAATCCTAGAGGTCATAAAAGCTCAGGCTTCTGCATCCCCGCAGCTCTCCAACATTTACACCAGCCAGCTCTCTTTACAACTCCTTTTATGCTCACCTCAGGGGCTCTTGCTCTTTCCTATCCACCAGGGTAGTGATGCTGTCTTTCCTTTGGTCCCAAGTCTATCCTCTTAAAGCAATTTGCCCTTTACTTCTCCTTCAAACTGCACAGCAAAAAAGAGGTGAAGAGAAGGAAGGAGTAGGATGGCAAAACAGCAAAGTGAAAGTGAGAGAAAAGTACTTTATTCTGGGGAGAAGAGAGGTAGAGAAAATAAATAGCAGAAGAATTTGACCCGAAACAAGAATATGAGGATTCCTTTGTCTCAAAGGGAATGAAAATCGTGCTAAAATGGCTTAATTTAATCTTGCTGTTAAGTAGTTAAGAGTTTCAATCTTTTCTTACAACAGTTACAGGTCAAGAGATTTTGTGCTTTCTAACTGAGGCATCTGAAATATCTTGTACCAAGATAAACTTGGAAAGGTAAACAACCTAACCATTCAAGATGTAACATGGCATCATTTAATTATATAAATTAATTATAGTATAATTAATTCTAGTAATCATTTAATAGATATAAAAGGGTCTGAATATTCCTGAAAATCATAATTTTCGTTATTAAATCAAACTTTTACACTGCAGGGTTTTTTTTTAATGAAATAAGATGTACAATCAGGAAATGTGATGTCTCATGACACTCCTGAAGTGTTTCTGTAATGTTTGTAGAGTGAAACTAATATAGAAGGGTTTGAATTTTTGGATAATAGTAGCTGGTTCCACTAAATTTTATAAAGATTTGGATCCTGCTGCTGTGTGTAGGAGAGAGCAAAAAAAAAAAAAAAATGATAGCCCAGAAATGACTTCTGAGAACCTGTTGTTTTAACAGATGTAAACCTTCCCATATTGTGATTCTCATGCCGTCCCAGAAGACTGAGAGCTAAAGTGACCTTGAAAAGAGGATGTGTACAAATTGGGGACATACTAGGTATGTCTAACCCAGCAGAGCATGGAGGAATTTTCAGATCAGTCACACTCTGGCTATTGTCCAATCCTGAGTGAATACAAAACCTGAGCATTTGACAGCCATTATCTCTGCCTTGGTTTCAAGGGAAGTCTTCCCAAGGATTGAGGTGAGGCTCACTTGAATGTTTCCCAGCTCCTCTCCTTTGACTATCTTAAAGACAGAGGTAACATTTTCTTCTAATTGTCATGAACCTCTCCCATTTCCACGACCTCCCAAAGGTAGTCTAGTGTGTCCTTGCAGTGACATACGTGCATTCTCTCATCATGCACATTCATGCACCTTTAGAAGCTATAATTTATCAGCAAAAATCAATGTAAACATTTTGACACATTTCAGTTGAAACTATCTCAGATGTGTTTGAGTGCAGAATTTTGCACTATTCTCTGGTTATTAGAATGCATTACTGCCCCATTTTTGTTAAACAGAGTGGTGTTGAAATGGTTCTGCACTTCTGAGAATGATGTCCTCAGTTCAGACAGAGAGTAT
>JAVCKT010077403.1:0-15053 GCA_032273925.1 Rhynchotus rufescens
AAATAAATGAGTGGCATGTAAAATACACTTGACATCTTTTGTCCATTTGCACTTGGAAAAGTTTCCACAGAAAAGTGGTCCCAGGATACTAGTCATGGGCTTTAGGAATACTCTGAGGTAGTCTGTTTGCATGAAATAACTGGAAATATATATTCTGCATAGTAATTAAATACTATTTTTAATTTAATGGACTAGAAAAAATAAAAAGCTACTAAAGTGTCTTTCTATTAGCACTACACTTGTCTAGCATCATTAAAATACTACCAATAAGAAATCCAAGAAAAAAAAAAAAACACTTTCTACTCTAGAGAAACACATGATGGGCTGAAATACCAACTTATAAACAAGGGAAAATATCTATTATCAGAATTATTATAATTTGATGTAAAAATAATTGTATAATTAAAAAACTCCCTAAACAAATTTTAGTGCCAAATTCTAACCCAAGATACCAACATTTAAATGTCAGAATGTCAAGAATTCTTATTGTAAGAATACTGACAGAATAATTAATTTAAAACTTAAGTGCATATTCCATTAAAGGGAAGACACCTTTTTTATTTACTACTAAAATTCTTTAGTACCTTTTATTCTGCTAACTGTCCATTTAATTTGCTGTGAATCGCACATCAGAAAGGAAGCTACAAATGAGTATAAGTAAATTATTTATTTTGAGGGGAAGAATGTATATGGTCCAGTAAGTTTATGATGACAAAAGAAGATCTGCATCTTATCTCACCAAAAGTTCAACCACAGGAGACAGAAATGCTTGCCAGCAGACTCTAAATCATGCAGACACCAATGAACGTACGTCTTAATTGCAGAGATTAGCTGACCAGAAGTTTCCACTGCTAATAATGAACTAAACTGCAGAGCATTGGGCATACATTTTGTGTCTTAGCACATAGTACATTTCACAAGTCTCTGGTTTGGAAAGATTTCCAGAAGGTGAAGAAAGGTTGCCAAGTCCAAGTCCAATCCCACTCAAGAGAAATGCATATAAATGTGAAGCTTTATTAGCATATACTTGAGCAATATAATTATGTTCAAAAAGTATGTTTTCTCTACAAAGGAAAAATTACTAAGAAACAATCTGTTGGGAAACGATTTGCAAGCAGAAAGAGGGGGAAACAGATAATAAGTTGGTTGGTACTAAAGTGAAAGCAGATCAATTTTGAAGGGCTAATGTGTAATTATAACATTTTGTAACTAATGTACTTCAGTGAAAACAGATCCATTTCCCACAATATGTTTTATATAGCTCGACCGTGGATAAATAAAAAGTTCTGTCATTCTCAGAAGGTCCCTGTAAGGGTTCCTTCTGCAAAGATCTTCAAATAGCCTGTATAGTCTCAAAGGGTTAAATAAATAACAACTTTTAACAGACATTCACAGCTCAAGCCTAAAACATTTATCTGCAGTAACCGTAGAGGTTACATATGTAAGTTGATCAGAGATTTCACTATCAGAAAGTATATATGCCCATTCCCATCTCACGCTTACTAACTGGTGCTTTTTAAGCTCACTAATTTGTAGCTGAAATTTCTCTCTTAAGTCGACTTTGATGTGGAGGCTCCAAATCATAAAGAACTTGCTGCATTTCTTCCTCAACAATCACTCCTGTAGTCACGTAATCTTACTGTTGACAATACATAATTTTCATTCCCTTTTGAAACCTCACTTTAGCATCTGGCTATTGCGCTTGGTTATGTCTTTGTCTAACAAAATGTAAAAAAATTTCAATCATCAGTCATTTTATCTCTGTATCAATATTTCCTTGCCATTGTCAAGTCTCTTAACAACCTCCTCGATAAACAAAAGCACATTTAGCTCCCTTAGTCTCTGTTAAGGAAAGTTTCAGGATTCTTCTCTGAAATTTTTACTATCTTCCAAAATCCTTTTCATGTTACTGTCACTGAAGCTAGACACAGAATTTAGCTATAGACTCAACAGTCACTGCTGAACAAAGTACTAACATACTAGCAATGGTGTCATTAGAAGTTAATTCTCTGTGTGTCTATACATTTTCATAAGAAGACGCAATTTTTTTTTTTTCTAAAATATAGCTTCAAACTATATTCAGCGTAATAATAGGCTGCCCAGGGAGGTTGTGGAGTCTCCTTCTCTGGGGGTCTTCAAAACCCGTCTGGATGCCGCCCTGTGCCACGTGCTCCAGGTGTCCCTGCTGGAGCTGGGCGGTTGGACTAGATGATCTCTAGAGGTCCCTTCCAACCTTAACTTGGAAGGGTTAGCCAACATTTCAGTTGACTAAAAGACAACATATCGCTCTGAAAAAGACTGCCACTTCCTATTGTGCTTCTTGCACAGTTTCAGGAGGAGGAAAATGTTCAAGAAGCTCCCAGTAGAGTGAACACTTAATTTCTGTGCTCCAAAATAAAGCAGAATTATTCAGACTTCAGAAAAGAATGTCACACATGCATATATGTTTGGATATTTGCATGTGTGTGTATGTGCATATACACCCTTACATAGGTATTGGCAAGAATTTCCTTATGTTTCCTTGGATTTAACTCCAGGCCGTATTAATGACCAGTAAATTGTTGTTCCACCTCAGTATTTCTGCTCTCTCTTCCCTGTAAAGAAGCATGACCCTAAACATAATTCAAGGTGACTTCTTTTTGTGCAGTATATCCTTGGACTCCAAAGCAGGTGCTAGGCTCTATACCACGCAGCTTATTTTAAGAAGTAAATTCAGAAATTGCAGAAAAGTACAATTTGTACGTGAGAATTAATAATTTTTAAATGATTCTGTAGATAAAGCTTTTAAAACGATCCCTCAGAAGATGGCAATTCATTAGGGGTTCGGTTTCATGTATTTTTTGCCAACTGGTCTTCAAGTTTGTGAAGATAAATGCAGTATACGAGCTTAGTTTCTAGCACATGAAGTTTATGCAAACATCTTGGTATTGGCATGGCCATTTAACTTGGCTCAGCCGCTCTCCAAGCTGCAATCTGACTATTAGTAACTGTAATTATTAAATAAAAATATTTAACATACTGGTGCAAACGTGTTCAGACTACTGATATTTATCCAAAAGCTTGCTTCACTGTTCTGGCTTGCTCCTTAGCATATGGAACTTAAGTTTTAATTGTGGATAATGGATTCAAAGAAATACCAAGTTCTGCATGACAGCAAGATAATATAGCTCTGCTGACATTGAGCTACTTGCATACTTCTCTCATGTGTGTTGTAATATCTACAGCAATAATGATGCTTGAAACACTCAAGATCTGTGTGTTTATGGCTTCAGTTTTCCAGGTATTAACTAGGAGGCTACTGGAGGAGAAAGAGACCATTGGGAGAGCTCTTAGCTACCCGGGGTCTTAACACTGTTCATCAGAACCTTATCACTGAAGTCAGATCACTGAAAGAGATCTAGTCTCAGCTATACAGTCTCTGGAGCTGTCCCTCAAAGTGCATGGCCACAGTCAGCTGCAGATCATCCGAATCTAACTCTCACAATAATCCACTGCTTTGGAAAACTCTAAGTAACAAGTATATGAACAGCAGAAGGTGACTTGAATTCAAAACTTTGCGGGCACAGTTCTCAGCAAATGAACCCACACAGAAACATCCAGGCTGAAGGGAGCTTGCCAGTTCAGAGAATTATAATTGCATCGTGGGAGGAAGAGCAATTGACTGCTCTGCAGGGAGGAGCAGCACTATTCCAGATCTCGCTCAAATCTCTTTTCTGTGAAGCTATCAAGCTTTTATGTAGCCTGGACATAACAAAAAGGAACACGTCACACAGCACTGGTCATGAAGAAGTCATATACTGATAGCTACCACCTACACAGAAAAGGAAACAAGGCAGCTGGTGGGAGGAGGATTGAGATAGCAACTATTCTAAATGCAAACCCGGTTCATAGGACAGAATTATTTAAAATGTAAAAGGTGGAAGGTTGGGATGTGAATGATCATGAAAGAGCACTGTTACTAAAGTGCATCAAATTTCAAAAGCACCCACAAAGGCTAAATCTCTTTAGTAGGGGGTAAGTATAGCGGATGTCCTAAGGTACAGGAAATATTCTTCTAGAAGTCAATCCTTGGCAGTACTAAATGGAAGCTATGCAAAACCACCTCACTTGCACGTTACAAGTTATATCTTTCATGCTTGAACTAAATTATTATTAATGGTTCCATTAAATAAGGCAGTCAAGCTACCAACAGTTAATATTTTTTAACCTCAAAGAGTTTTAACTTTAAGAATATTCTCAGTTTTCCTTTTTGATCATTTGTATGGTTATCACTTATAATTCACATTGCAACTCTCTAGGGCAGAAATGTGTCTTTTATTTTTCATTAACCAAAATAAACAAAAAACATTAAAAAAAAAGAAAAAACACTAACATCTTTTCCTGTGAGGCAGAATAGTTTTTTAAATTTAAAACATACATTTGATAGAAGTCTAAGGACTGAGTTGTACCCTAAATACAAAGCTTTAATTTTGAAAATATGAAGTTACTTCACTGAAATAACATCATCTACTTAACTACAGGTAAATTTACCCTAAAGTAAAATTTATCCCTAAGTACATTATTAAGGCGGTCACTTAAGGATGGCAGTCAATATCCTTTATGACACTTTCTACAGACTATGAACTTACTGAAGCAGGGAGGTGAGACTTGTGAGAGAAATCTTCTGCAGTAAACCAGCTGTTAAGCAACTCCAGCCCTGGCTATATCAACAATTCACAAAGTTTAGGACTGTTAAATTTCAAGTTTGGCTGTGACTCTATTTTACATATATATATATATATATATACACACACACACATATATATATATATATATTCACACACACACACACACACATATTAGATATATATATATGTCCCTATACATATATATAGGGACATATAACACCTGTTCCTGCAGTACTTTATATCTCTGAGCTTATTCATACAGAAATACTCAGCACATATGATAAGGAAACATCCAAATAACAGAAGCAGTATTATCCGTTTCCTCTTCCTCCTTTGCTTTAACATAGAAGTTAACTGATATTTTGAAATGATATAAACGAGTTAGCTATGTCTCAAAATGTAGGCTTTTTTTTTTTTTTTTTTTTTTTTTTAATCCACTCCACTCAGGAACATTTGCAGAGAAAAAAAAATTTTTAAGTCTTTCTGATTTTTAAAGTTTTCTTTTACTTTTAGGCATTTCTGTTACAATAAGCTTTAATTCAGTTCTGTAGACTTGCTCAACATACCACTACAATTAAGATCCTCACCTTAAGTCTGCATTCCAAATAAGCTTGAATAAAGTGATAAGGGTGTTAGGAAGAAGACAAATACATTATTTATCACATGTTGTATCTGAGCCTTGGCAGGAATGGCAATGAGCTCATGCAATTAAAAGGACCTTAAGGGTATTCACAATCTTTCAAGATCAGTCACAGGAAACCTGGACCTAGGAAACATACAGGCAGAAATTAAAAGATCTAGTGACAGCCTGCATGACAAAAAAAAATTAACACCAAAATTATGGTTTAAATTTATTTAAAAACAATGAAAAATTATGAATTTTAATAGTCAGATTAACAAAAACTGATATTATTTGCATCAGGCAAACTTTTAAATACAGAATTACTATATTGTTTTCTGAACAACATAGTTCCTATGTATAACTGTGCATTTTTGGTGCAATTGTGTTCTACGTACATTAAATGTTGAAAAAGCCATAAAAAACAACTCATTACACAGGTTTGAGAGTATACATTGGGGAATTTTCCTAGTTAAGCATACACTGTAATAAAGAATTCCTTAGCTAAGCAGTTAATTTCTAGCTTAATTTGTTAGCATTTATTCAGACACACATTTAAGGAGAATTATTAGGATTTTTTTTAAAAAAAAAAGTTCCTATGGGCCCAATCCTCACACAATCAAAAAAACAGTAGAATTTTCAGTTTAGGAGAGCCATCATCTGGAATATTTTCACGAAAACAGTTACAGTGAAGTAAGTCACTGCAAATTACACAGTCACTAGCAATCACATAAGCACCCATGAGCTAAAGAGAGTTAACTAAGTTAAGTAAAGAAGATTTCAGATTTGAATCTTCGACTCCCAGGGCTCGGATTTGGTTCATTCCAGGGTGTAAACTGACCAGACTGTGTTTATCTAACAGAAGAGCTGAAAGGAGCAGGGCCTTTTTCTTGTGCAGTTCAAACGCTGTGTCCCTGAACAGTCATACAAAACACACTGAGACTCCCTGCTGGTAACCCCTATATATGCACTCTGAAGTTGTGATAAATTTACAAATGTGCAACTTAGAAGACATTGGAATCAAAAATCTATTCTTAAAATTTAATTAAGATCTTATAATTTAATTTTTAAAAAATAATAAATTTGAGGTGCATCGATAAATTTCATTAAATAGATTACGTTTCAAAATATTTCACTATAGCAGCAGTCGTAAAGAAGTTGTATAGCAGGCTTCCAAAGACCAACTAGAGGATGAGGCCTTTTTCCTTTATATTTAATCTGTATGCACGTATTAACCACTCAAAGAAAAAGCAATGTAAATGCAAAAGTATTAAATTCCCAATATTGCAAATAACTTGCAATTTAGGAATGATTGTTTTAGATTATTTTAGTATTCCATGTGATGTTCAACAGATACTCAAGCCAACAAGACCAGAAGATGATCAACTTTCATGTCTTTTACAGGCTAGAGTGGTTCTGCTGCCCTATGTCAGAAATGACCGTTATTAGAGTCTGTACATGTGTTTAATGTTAGGTGCCCTCCTCCACGCATGCCACTTGTGGCAGCTTCTTTTCCAATGTGAGAATTCATCTCAGCATCTAAAGACACAGATAGCACCACATTCTCTATTGCAAACTGCAAAACAGTCACTGCAACTCAAGCAAAGCTATAGCACTTAGCATTCAGATTTCAGAGCAGAACTAACAAATCCATTGCAGTTTCTGGAGCTCATCTTCACTGCATGAGACACAACACATTGTCAAGATAAAAGAGTCTTTGAGATGAGTAGATAGTTGATTCTGCAACACTAAAAAGCTTTCCATTTGCAACTGTATGGATATATGTCTTCTTGACTGATAGAAAACCATAGGGCAGGAAACAGTGAGGACCAAAGTGTCAAATTACATTCTTCTAGAAAGGTTTATAGGCTTTTTCTCGAAATTTTGCTTGAGAAAAATTGTTGTCAACAGTTGGTGAAAGGCATACCAACTCTAGATAAGACTGTGAAAGCGTTATGATAACTTCCTAAGAATAGACAACACAGCATCTCCAACAACAGTATAGCATGGTACTCTGATGTAATTAATTGTAACTGAGGAACCTCATAAAAATAGGAGAAATATTCATCCGAATGCAATCAAGATTCATCTGGCTTTCCTGGAGCTAATATAGTAAAGAGATTTTAGAATACCTATCTTTTCTTTTTTCAAAAATAACTACTTTTTGGAAATTAATAAAGGCAATATGTGATCTTTGAATCGCTGCTCATTAAGAGCCACTCTCACAAATGTACCTTCTTCAACAATTCCAAAGCAATGTCAAAAGCTACCAACAAAAAAAGCCAGAAATTCACCAATACGGATAGACAACCACAGTCAGTCAGTAACGAATGTACCTTTTGAGAGGATGTTACTCACTAGCAAACGCCAACGTGACATAATTCTTGAAAAGTATGCTTGTATTTATCTTTTCAAATTAATATTTTTCAAACTCACAAGACATCGGCACAATCAGTCCCTAACCAGATTACTACTTTAAAAATACAGCTCCAACCTTAAATTAATTACAGGTTATACCTTTAAGACTTGACAGCTTATGGTATTATTAAAAAGAATTCCTTCACTGATGAAATATTGTCTTTAATACTCAAGTCTTATGTTGCGAATTAAACAGTTCACATTGTTACTTTTCACATCACACACCCCAATCCTGGAAAAACCTTTCACTTGCATGAAACAAAGTGAAATGAGTTTAAAATATTTTTCCTTTAATGTCAGCCTTTTAGTGTCCCTGCAAATGCAATTACACATCCATTTATAGCAGTGTTTATCTGGATTTTACTTACTTGACTAGACCATTCCAATTCACTGCAGTTTAAGCATAAGAGATGTACCAAATCCATATTTGGTTAGTTAGACATTTGTTTATGCGGGAGAAAATTAGACAATCTTGAAAATTTATAACATACTAAATTATTTTTCCTATTAGGAAAATAGTCCATCTTTACATTTAAATGAGCAACGAACATTTTAAAACAACTATTCTAACACTTGATAAATATTTATATTAAAGAATAAAATTTTTGTGACAAGCTCAAAAAAGGATGCAGTTGGCTTTGTGTTCTTGTGTTTAAGAGTAAAATACTCCATAAAACACAACATAGTATTTTGTTCATCTGGCAGAGTCTTATCGGCAACTGTGCATTTATTAGATTCACTTGTTTATATTTTCGTACAAACATATCTGGGTGTTAGACTAGTAAGATAGTCACTTTGTGAAAAAAAATATCATTTAAAACAATAATTAGGGTTTTCTGTTTACTATAGAAAAGATTTCAGACAAAGGAAGGGGCAATTCACTTTTACAACTCCTGTGCTGTAAGTCTGGAGCAAACGGGACAGCATATTTGAAACATCACTCCAAAACTCATTCTTGATTTTGCTAATGACATCTGCAACAAGGCTAGGAACCAACACAACTGCCACAATAACATTTTGCAATTTGGTCCCCATCACATACATCAAGACTGGAGCTACAAACTCATATCCAACAATCTCTTTGATGTTGGTCAAATAATATAAAACAATATTAATCACAGTTGACTTAAAGCTTGTAACTTCCAACTGAAATACTGTCTCCGCAGGCAATTCATTTAGATTCTAGTCTCTATGAGAAAATCTTTCTAATTTGAAGATATACCAGCTGATAAAGTTAAATGGAGTGTTAAGTTTTGTACAAGAAACAAGTAAACTAAACTAAACAATTTTTCAGATCTCATCTAACTCTGTCTTAAGCACCTGACCATATTTAAAATGAGGACTTTTAAAGCAAATTAGGACACAATATTAAAAAGCCAAAACCAAAAAAGACTCAAAAAGCCATGAGAAAGACAAGCCTTAATACTCACCCATCATTGGAACATGTCAAAAATTCCTCCTTTATTTTAGGATGCCAACAGCCTGAATTAAGCATTGCTGTATGACCCTAAGAAAATAAACACAGAGATCCTAATCCAACTACTAAAAAAAGTAAATATTAAATTTTTAGGATCCCATTTTATAAAGCCATTTTGTTACCAACTATCAAGACATGCCTCTTTGTCAATTATTACATGAGTAATTAACAACACTTTGAATAAATAAGCAGGAATAAAACCAAGTAACTTCAGAAATGGGAGATGTAAAGAAAATACTTAAAAGTAGGGATGCACTTTTCATTTAAAGTAACTAAAATGTGGTTGAAATATTGAGAACATTATAAACCAAGAGGAGAGTTGGCTTCTTTTACTCAGTGCGTCTCCTTCAAGAATGTTATTGATAAATATTACTCTAAATCATGAAAATGGAACCATGACTAAGGATATCATGACTAAGGAATCAAATCTTTCCAACCACAGTGATTTAAATGATTTAAAAGATTTTTTTTATATGTTACTTCCTTCCATCTTGACTTATTTTCCTTTTGGAATTATAGAAAACCACTCATTCCTCTTTCACATATACTTTTTCTCTCTGAAGACAGCATAGCATCAGACTGCCACTTGAGGATCATTTTTTTCCCCTCTAAGGAAAATTGTATTTCATAGAAAGGATTAAACAACACACACAAGCATAGTGCCATGCGAGTTTTTCCAGGGAACAACAACAAAAAAATCCACTATCAAGGATACAGTACAAACATTCAATGACAAAGGAGACTATATTAGCATTCTTAGTGCAACTGAGGAAACATCTAAGGTGGATTTAACTTAAGGTGAGTTTTCAGACATATTCCTTTCAGATGGAAATATTAGAAGTCAAAATTTTGCCCAAAGAAGAGAGATGACTCTTACAAAACTTACAAAATAAAATATTTTTATCCAGTTGTCTTTTCATCTGACATAGAGGGACATGTTCATCAACTAAATTTAAACAGAAAAGTGGAAACTACATCTGCAACACTGGAACATTTAACTTTGCTTAAACACAGACAACAATGAAGAGTTAGTCAAGAAATATAAAAAAACAAAAAATATAAGAAAAATGACACCACACATTTTGTATGCAGTACCACCAAAATTTCCAAAGTTTATAGGAGAAACAAAATTTGTATTATTTTTAAACAAGAAAGAACAGATGTTACCATTTGATGGTTTTATATACATATATCACTAGCCAAAAGAAATAGTGATCTGACAGAACTTTTGCTTTTGGCAGAATAGTATTTAGACTAGTTATTTGGCAATACACTTTACAAGCAATATATAAATCAACTTTATCATCCTTTCGAGCAGTAGATTTTATCACTACTTTTTAGGCCATTAATTTATTTATAAAACTGACCTGATTTAAACCATGTATGTTGGATGTGATCAAAACCCAATCAACAGCTGTTACTATTTTTCAAAATGATGGGTCAAATTGAGATCTCCATTTCTATTTTTAATCACCAAAACATGTGCACTCTAGCTTGTGTCTTGTACATTCATGACCTGGATGGAACACAGAGTCTCCCATTCCTGCCTCAATAGAGGCAAAACTGGATGGGCAAGGGATATATAATTCCTAAAGGAAAGGGTAAAACAAACCAAGTGATTACATCAGAGTAATAGTTTCTAATTTTTGTTCTGGTTGTTTAGACGGGGGTAGAGAGATAGTAGGTAATTTTTACTATATACCATCTTTAAAAAGTTGAATTTTGTCATAGAATCACAGAACGGTTAGTTGGAAAAGATCTCTTTTCCAGATTCAGGGTTGGTCTCCACTCCAATCTCCTACTCAAAGTAAGATGTATCATAATGCAGCTCATTTCTTACTTTACCTTGGTGTTTGTCATATCCACAATGTACTGATCTCCTTTTATACATTCCATTACAGGGAACCCATCTCTGTCAAGAACTTTTGCCTGTGAGTTACCAGAGACAACAAGAATAACATCTCCCGTGCTGCTGTACTGTAGGGATTTGATCTGGTGGCTGGAGAGAGGAGGAGAAAAGAGAAATAAAGAGAGGGGAAAAAAAAGTTTCTATTAAATTCAGTTCCTGTAAGGTAGTATTATAATAAAAGTGTTAACAGTAAGAAAATATACAGTAGAAATAGGCCCATACACATTCCTATGCCATAAATAAGGGAAAGAGTCTCATATTAAAGCTTTATTTGTGTTTGTGTGTCTAATACTACTTTCCTGAGTCAGAGCATATAAAGCAACAATATTTACAAAGTTGGCAACTAAAATATAGTTTCTGGCAAAGGTATTTAAGAATGCTCCTATATTTTTGCAAGAAGAGGGTATTCAGCTATTCATCATTGAGTTTTTTCCTATCTCTTAAAAAGTAACCTTTATATTGACAATAATCTATAAATTCCTTAAAAAAACTCAATTGTACAACAGAATATTAGTCATCTTTCAGCATTCTTCCATCTTTTTCTATGTTCAGGGTTACAGTTTCATCAAATACATGATGTTAACCATATCAGTACTGAAAACTGGACAGCATATAACAATTTGTCCAGTCTTTCTACAGGTTAGATAATAGCCCAAACACTCAAACACAGATTTCAATTCAATTGTATTAGTATCCAGTTTAATTTCTGTGTGGATTTGCTGACTTTCGCAGCAAGAAGTAGAAGTCAAAGGCTAGACTACATTCCAGGTGAAGGAAACTGTTTCCAGTTGACACCCAGAAAGACAACACAGCAATGAAACCTTTATTAGGTTTTTCATAACCATCCTTTTTAGGGTAATTTCTTATATCTTTTTAAATGTCATTTAGCTTCTCTATTAAAAGTAAAATTCTTCAAATGTACAGAATCTACATATTGTTTGGATAAAACCTGGAAATTCTGTTACTACATAGTGCTAGCTATAGTCTGAAATTCATTATCATAATAACAACTGCAAAGCAAATAAAGAATATTAAAAAGCAACTTTCTTCTGAGAAAAATCATATTACATTTACTGTTGAAGTCAACGCAAAGCAAGCAACAGGCATTAAGAAACAGGAGTTCAATTTTCTTATTTTTTAAGCATTCAACACAAAAAAATTTCTTCTTCTCCTGGTTTGTAACATCTAAAGTGCCAACCCTTTGCAATCAAATGTAGGTAACACAACAAAACTAACCAATTTCTCAAACAAGAGTTTTTTTGCCCCATAGGACAGTGGCTTCCATATTGGAGTACAGTATTTTCAAAAGAACTATCCATTAAAAGATTAACTACAAAAATCAACATCAACTATTGTATACTAACTGTAGTCAGCTGATCAGAAGATCATATTTTGACATACTAATAGAAAGTGAACAATGATATTACTTCATACGAAAGCTTCAGCTGCACAGCTAATTCAGCACGTGGTGCACGTATGAACTGCTACCTGGGATCTGTCAGCTCGATACAGACTCCTGTGGCATCAAAACTCTCCCTAAGAAATGAAGCACTCACTGAGCAAAACTGTTGAAGTGCATCAAGAAATTATATTTCGATATCAAAGAATGTAGATCCTTTTGATAAAGAAAAACATGCACATTCAAATACTACAGCCTTAAACAGAGTTATTTTTTAATATATTTTATAGTCAGTAAAATTAACAGTTAGATGATCAACAAAACTTCAAGTGTGCAACTTGCAGCTTAATCATTGAACATTTTACATTTTAGAGGGTAGTGACTTTATGACTGCCTCAGCAATATGTATTAGCCACTCCTCAATCTGTAAATTACAAAACACATTAAACACTGTAGTACATATTTTAAAAGTTCAGCACTGACCATAGTAAACTAAGCATAAGTTTCTCATTCAAATAGTTTCTGGCAAAACTGATGTATTATGATTCAAAAGCCAAAAATTGCTTCAAGCACCCTATTATGTAATGTGAACTGGCAGCCAAATTGGCCTAAGTATTATAAACTCTGAATTTTATAGAAAGGAGACCTTCAAATCTGGGAATTTTTGAAATAGATCGGAGGCAATGACTGCAGCAGTATCAATCCAGGCCTTAAGAGCAAAAATGATACTTGCACAGGAGAGGGGAATGAAGCCAATGACATTAAATTCAAAGGAAATATAGAAAAAGATAAAAAGAAACCTGCAAGAGATGGGAAACAGGATCTGAGTTCCAGAATAATCTCTGCAGACAACCAGCAAACCTATCCTAAAGAATTCACCAGATTCACCTTTAAAGCAACGAATAAATTGTAGAAAATAGTATCTACCATGCAGTTACATCTCCAACTACTCTTTCTGTTCCACATGACCATAGCTAAAAATTATTCTGCCCAGATTTGATTCTGGAATAAGTACTTATTTAGTTGTATTTCTCCCACAAGAATACTAAGTAAGTCTGAGAGAATCCCTGCTACATAAAGGCTCAGGTAATCTTCTGACAGAACTCTGTTCTAGACACTAAAACACATAAATTACAACTCTAAAGTAAAATGTTGTTAACATTGAACTGCTCATCATCTGATCAATACTATCTTTTTTATTTACATATCTGTCTGCACACTATCTTTACACTGGATTTATACGCAACTTTCTTGTATGAGGGAACAGCACCTGATTTTATAGGACAGGCACAATAGGAACATCAACCTAACAATTACACAAATTCATCAGGTGAAAAAATTAGCCTGAGGAGATTAAAAAAAAAAAAAGAAATTTCACAGTCTTTAATTAGAGGAAAAAAAGGGTTGGGAGTAACTGTGTAATACAGCTTTTAAAATGACATGCAGAAATTGGTTCCATAAGTAAGGTATTTGTATGGCCCCAGAAATAACTGCTTTTCAGATGTTTTTTGGAGTATAACCAAAAGTGAGGTTCTGTAGAGGCAGTTCTTAAAGAAAAGATTTTTGCTTCTTCTTAATCTTAAAACAAAATCCTTAGGAAACTTAAAAAGTTCAGTTTAATAGAACTAATCAATCTACACAGTACTTGCAGTCAGGACCTAAAGAACAGAGTTACATAAAATGGCCAAATTTGGACAGTCATGTAATTCCCCTGCATGTAGCACAAGTTTGCTTTAGGCTTCCCTCTAAGACAAGTCTAAGGTCTAGTTTGAAGATACTAGTTTTACTGTTTTTTTCTTTTTCATTTTTTTCAACATTCTAAATCCAAGGAGAAATTAAGAAAGTAATTTGATACTATGCTACAAAATGAATCCTGGACAATATGGCAACATGGGATTTTTCCTCAGAGATTTTATTCTTAGAGTGAAATTATATTTATGGCTCCCAAGTTGGATTTCTGCTAAAACCTAAAGCTTCCAAATCAGAATTCCTCAGAATTCTTTTAAATTAATATCTATGAATGCCAGCAATTCATGCAATCAAGTAATACATATTTAGTGTGTGTATATATATACACGAATATAATACATAAACAAACACAGAGGTAGGGTTACATAATATTCCTCAGTTTCTCCACAGATTTCAATATTAGCATGACAGAATCTTTTTAACTGGCAGAGTTATGGTTCTCTTTCACTTACAAAATGATACAGAAAAGGCATTTAACTGATACTCTCTTTCTGTATTTCCAACCTGTGCAAAATTCAGCTTCTCTTTATGAGGAAAAGATTAAAAACTAACATTTTAAGACTGCTTATTACAATGATTTCAATCCCTTTCAACCATGCCAAGACATCTTACAACTAATATCACATTAGTTAACCACCACAAGGTATGTTTTAGAACAACTTTGCTATTAACTTATTTATATTAAGTTAGTTTTGCACAAGACAGCTTTTTGAAGGAGTCCTATATTCCAGTTGTGCAGAATAAACAATTCAATTGAGTGTGTTAAACTACCACTGAGCAGCACAGAAATTGGTTTCTAAACAAGACTCCAAGTA
>JAVCKT010077476.1:1951-15050 GCA_032273925.1 Rhynchotus rufescens
AGCAGAGAACACTAAATCCAGAAGGTTTCTGGAGGGCACTGATGGCAACTTCTTCACACAGGTGATGAAGAAGCTGGAGAGATGCTCGGCTGGACCTCAAACTCTGGAAACACAGGAAGACCTGGCCAGGAACGTGAAAATTGGGGATAGCCTTGGCTACAGCTACTATGAGATGGTAGAATTCAGTATCCTGCATGGACAGAGCAGGGCAAAAAGCAGGACCACAATCCTTGATTTCAAGAAAAGCCTTTGGTCTGCTAGGGATCTGCTTGGAAAAATCCCATGGCATACAGCCCTGCATGGAAGAGGAGTCCAAGAGAGATGAAAGATATTCATGGATCACCTTTGGGATCAAGAATGGTCCCATCAAGCAGGAAATCTAGCAGGACACGTGCTGAGATGAACAATGAGCTCCTGTCTAAACTCAAGCATAAAAACGAACCATAAAAGAAGTCGAAGAGTGACAGGTAACCCAGCAAATATACTGAGATGCTGTCCAACTTTGCAGGGAGGAGGTTAAGAGAGCTAAAGACCTCCTGGAGTTGAAACTTCAAGGAACATGAAGGGCAACAAGAAAGGCTTCTACAAGGGCATGAGCATTGAAAGGAAAGGTAGGGGAAGTGTGGGCCCATCCCTCAATGGGGCAGAGGCCCTAGCAATAAAGGACACAAAAAAATGCAGGGGTGCTGAATGCCTTCCTGCCCCAGCCTTTACTGATAAGACCTGCCTCCAGGATCCCTAAGACCAGAGGGGAAGTCTGGAATAAGGAAGACTTACCCTTGGTGGAGTAGGACAGGGTTATGGAAAACTCTTAAACAGACTGAGGATAGAGAAGTCCATGGGTCCTGACAAGATGCACCCACAAGTGTTGAGGGAGCTGGCTGATGGCCTTGGAAGACCACTCTTTATGATCTCTGAAATATCATGGAGAGGTTCCTGCCCCATCTTTAAGAGGGGCAAGCAGGACTGCACTGAGAAAGAATATTCAGCTCTTCCTATTCCTTCTTCTTCTACAAACTAATCAATTTAAAAATATTCTTGCTAACTGTTCTGCAACCACCCTTTGTATGTCCCTCGGGCAGAACTGGAGGCAGCAAGATTTCCATATCAACAGTTGTTCTGTGGAGCAGTTCCTTAACAGCATGGGTACGGCCTGTGCCAGTGCACCGAACAAGATGCTCCCCTTGCAGGAAGGGGGAGAGACAGGCTTACGTAACTGATGAAATAAGAAATCTGTACTCCTTGCCTTGCCTGTGTGACTGCTCACAAGCACAGGTGTGTTACGCACACAGCCGAGCACACTGCGCACGACTCACGCTGTTTCAAGGCCTGGCTTGGACTTGGTTAGATTTATTCTTACACTATTTCACTTGCGCTGTCCCTCCTGCCAGGGCTGCACAGTCTCCTATATTGGAAGGAAGCAAAATTCTATATTCTTCTTGAAAAACAGTCGGACAGTCTAATTGTCTCCCTGGGTTTCTATGACAACTGCTGCAACACAAACACCCGCGCTGGCAGCCACAAGAGACTGAAATCTCGGCTTTCTTTCCTCCATAACTTCCCAATTTAGAATATGCTGTAACTGTGAATAAATATGATTAACTATAAACATAGAGGTGGTGTCTAATACACAAGGCTGGCATTGGGGAAGCCTCTTACAAATAAAAATACATTACAGTATTTTATGATAACAGTCAAAACACTGCCTGTTGCATCCCCTGATATATCAAATATCTGGGGATCGACTGTGAACGGTGCAAAGATATATATATATATATGAAGAGAGGAGGGAATTTCTGTGTCAGCTTGTGAGGCTGCAGAGTGGGATCCGGATGCTTTTGAGGCAGTCTCACCTTGCTGGCGGGCTAAGCACTGACATATGTCAGGGCAGTTGGGCTGCCATGCTATGGGGCTGCACACGCAGGGCTGCAGCGCTATGGGGCTGCACGTGCAGGGCTGCAGCGCTATGGGGCTGCACACACAGGGCTGCAGCGCTACGGGGCTGCACACGCAGGGCTGCCATGCTATGGGGCTGCACGTGCAGGGCTGCAGCGCTACGGGGTTGCACATGCAGGGCTGCAGCGCTATGGGGCTGCACACACAGGGCACGCATGCAGGGGGACAGGTGGCTCCCCACTGTGGCTGCAGCCCCAGCCTCCCCGCAGCAAAACCACAGCCCAACGCCAAACACGGAGGCAGGGGGACGCCCTGCGCTGCGCAGTCAATCCGAGCACAGTCAATCCAAGCCCCTTTCTCTGAATCTCTGGTATCAGGGAAAACAGGGAAGCTGCTGCTATTGTCACTGCCTGGGCAAACTGAGGGCTAACAAACCCCCAGAGAACAGCCCGAGTCTCCCCCTCCTGAGAAAGCTTTTGGCAAAAGAGTAGGGACAGATTAGGCCACAGTAACTGTGGAGGCTTTAGGCCCATTCAGTGAACCCTAGACAGCACCAAACCACGGGAACATCCAGCAACTGCAATGAGGTGGCACGTGGGAACTATACAGTTACTAGATGCTAACGGGTCTCAGGCACCTTTCAAATTATTAAACCAGCTTCCAGTTGCAAAAATGCTATGTATTTTTAAAATAATTGCCACTAAATCCAGCACATGGCAAAATAACTTTGAGAAATGAAAGGATGCAACTTGAAGCATCGGTACAATTATAATCTCTTCAATGGTGTCTTAGTTTGTCTGAGGCAGTCATCCCCACTGCGCTGGCAGAGAGGTAGGAGTGATTCCGATGGCTCTGAGCAACAGCTGGAAATGTAATCATGCAATTTTCCCTGTGGCAATCCCTGTGGTCGGAGAGGAAAGCCTCGGGCTCTGTTTTTGCTGTAAAGTGAACTCATGCTTTTAGGGACCCGAGCTGGGGAGGATGGGGATAAGAGCCCTGCTTAGCTCCAAAGTCAAAATCTACAGGGATGTCTCCCAGATGACAGAGATCACTTCCTGATTACAGAGATGAGCTGGAGACAAGATTAGCAATTAATGAAGTAAATACCAGAACGGGAGACAAACCTTTGGAAAAAGAAATTTAGCTGTTCCATTGGTTTTCCTTTTTTATGTTTGGATTTTCACTGTAACAATCACCTATAAAACAAACTGAAGATGTTTCATTGTCTGGTGAAAGATTCCATTTTATACCATGGAATTATTGTATAGTACAGAAATACCGTATTGCACAATATGGAATGGAAAAAAATATCTTCTTTTCTACCTAATTTGCTCCAATAGGCTGTTCAGCAGGGAGTGCTATTACGAATGAATCATAAATATAAAAGGATTACTGATGCCCACGTTTACTACATGTTACACAAGAAAACTGCCTAATGAATACAGTTTGATTCATCTATCAATCACCCATAACAAGCTTATGATTCCATTTATGCCTTACTGCAGGCTATTAGGATTATCCTAACCACAGAAATGGTACTTAAAACAGCGGCGTGCATGAAACAAATGCAGATTTATAACGCAGAGACAGATCTGGTATCTGAGAAATAGGAGTACTGAGACTCCAAGCGCTGCAGAGCACATCAGAGCCTTAGCTGATGTGCAAGGTGAGCGCGGGGGATAACGTGCGGTGAAAGACAGTCACAGAGCAGTCAGAAGGGATGAGATTTTGTCATCTTCACAGTTATTTATTACCATCAGTCTCCAGATTATCGCAGTACTTTTCAAATCAGGTTACAAAGGAACTATCCTATCCTATTCTGCATCTGCAAAGAGCTACAGATCTAGGCATGCCATTTTGAGAGCCCTGAAATCAAAAGGGAGGCAACTTTAGCACCACTTTATGTTAACAATTTTGTAATTAGCTGCTCTTTCCATACCTGCCAAACTCTATTCCATGTGACGCCCCAGCACTCGAGTGCTGTGCTTCAACTTCTGAATAATAAACCTCACCCCCCACCAATTCTCCCTGTCCTTTAAATGATGCCCAAATCGTTCACGGGGTACAAGTGGTGTAGAAATGTTAATGCTACCTAAGAAAGAGGCATGATATATTTTGGAGTTATTCTCTGACCTTTCTGTCTTTCAATGCATTCATCTTAACACCCCACATGCAAAGTATATACCATGATGCCACTTTTAAGCAGAGGAACATAAAAATCTGTGGCTGTGAACCAGGCTTCTGGTTTTTAAAATATTCCAGATTTTTTTCATTTTAGATTCTTCAGTGAGCAACTGGGTTTCTAACAGGCCAATATTCAAAAGACGTGCTTTCATTAAAGCATTTCAAAAGAAAATTAATTTGGAGGATTTTAAGTATACATCTAGGGAACACGCCACCTTCAATGAATAAATGTATCAGGGAAAAGACTACTTTCCTAATTGGTTGTGTGCTTTTGCTATACATTCCAATTGCCAGACTATACAGAAACGTGAGCACACTCCAGGAGAGGCTTTTATTTGCAAAGTTTGTTAGAATTTCATTTTCCATTTTTTTCCAATAATAATTTTTCCCCCTGGTATATTAGAAGTACCATTTTATGTAAAAGCAAAAGTATTCTCAACAGCATAAAATAAGCTGCAAAGCTTAAGACCAGAAAATGCTGAGAAGTGCCATACCTGCCCCAAGCTGCTTTCACTGTAGAGTCTTTATCAACAGGAATGCAGGAGGACTCAACAACGCTTGATTTATTCAGTTTGTAGCAGAGGCCACAGTCTGGATCTAACATGCAGCCATTGCAGTAACTGAAAAAGAAAGAAAGAAGTATGTGAGCAGTGTATGTGTCAAAGCAACGGCTGGGAATGTGCATAGCCCAGTTACTGGTGGTGGAAACAAAACAAGAGAATTCACTAAAATGGAATAGGAAGGCAAAGCAACCATGGGATGATCATTTTCCTACCTAATTTCCTAGAATGCCTGAGAAAAGGTCCTCCAGAACCAGAAACGTGGCTTTGTATTTCATAGTCCTAGAGGGACTTTTCTTTCAGAGTTTGTCTATTTGTGAATTAGCACATTCACACATAAATCTGCATGTGAGCAGTCCTAGGCAAACACACAAGTGTGTGTTTTTCCTTTTTCTGTACCCTATTCCAGTAGTAGTGAGGTCATCTGTATATCTCTCAGTGATTCCTGATCAGACTGCACAAGTCTTCATCCATAGAGGAAATTTTGATCAAGAAACAAAGAAAAAGTGGGTTTGAAGAGAAAGAAACATAAATACAAGGGAAAGCAGGACGTGGGCAGGTGATGGGTGTGGGATTCAGTTTGGGATTCCGGCAGCACGTCTCCATGTGCAAGCTGCCTGACTTCCCGCTCCGCTGGATGCACACAGAGGCAACACGGCCGGTGGAGCTGAGGGACACGGAGCATCCAGCGCACGGCAAGGTCCTCCCTGCCCTCTGCATCTCCCCACGGGGAGCAGGGCCCGAATGGGCCACTGTCATCCCTGCCAGCTCCAGAGAGATCTCGCAGATCCCCTTGGGAATGGCAAAGAGCAGAGCTGCTCCCGCTTGGGAAAGCAGAGGATACCCAAGGCAATCACAAGAGTCCCTCAAACGATGCAATCCAAACCGTGTGCTTGAGCATAAACTCCCTGGTTTGAGGAGCTGGAAAAGCGCATAATTTCAGATAGCTTTTCCTGCAAAATACATTTGTACAGGCAGTTGAGAGGAAACAATTTACAGGAAGAAGTCAATCAAATAAAATTTCATCGGGAAGTGATCGCTGTTTCTTCTCTTGCGAACATGGATGAAAAAATTCTAACTGCTGTTATCAATTACAAAAGGAAAGGACAGTTCAAGTATTACTTTGTAGAATCTTAACTCCATATTGTTAATTAATATTAGTATAGCAAAGGACAGCAACAGTTGACAGGAACAAAAGACCAGAGATGAATAAAAAATCCTTTCATAAGTCATAACTGTAGATAGTATGTAATAATGATGTTAAAAATAACTAAAATAATGTAGGATGTTCTGATGCAATAATCTTTCAATGTTAAACAGGATGCTAATTCATGATTGTCAAATTCTGTAACACCCCTCATTCATTTTTTGTAGTATAACAAGCTTTTAATGACAAATTTCTTAAAAGATTCAGACTGCTAGCACATGCAGCTACATCCTATCAAGCACAGCAGAGGATTTTTTAGTCAACTGCATGCAAATTATATTTAATATGAACACTGTATGTGAAATACGATGCATTAAAGTGGTCTTTAGCCAGTAATCCCCTTTGGATACACTGCATCATTTTGACTACAGAGAAGGAGACATCAAGTGACAATTATGACTAATGAACAAATTTAGACTACATCATCATCAAGACCATTTGAGATAGGGAACCACAGCTATCCCTTGCAAATTTACCTATCCAAGTTCTCTTTAGTTAATCAGAAATGGCAAGGAAAGCGATCTCAGAAAAATCTTTGAATTGATTAAATGCTAACCTGGAGCACTACATGAGCGATGATGCCCTTTAGACTTGAAGAAAAAAAGAAAAGGAAGACCTATTTAAATACAAATTTTCATAAACACTTTTTTTCAGGATTCAAGGTTTATCTAACTCAGTTCTTACTAGCAGAAATAACAGTCAAATACACAATACCAGACAAAATAAGCAGGACACAAGAGTTTACAGAAATGACAATTTGACAGGATGGTATCATTTGCTTTGGGTTTTTCTTGTGCTCCTGCCAGGAAAGGGCAGCACAGGGACCAGATGCCTCATCATCTATCTCAGCATCCTCACAAAAATCACTGCATGATACAAGTGATAGAAATGAATTGTGCATTGATTACTCTATCCTACTGTGTTCTTTTCATGCATCATCCTCTGTAGCATCCTCTGGAACTGGTATCAGGAACCTGTCAGTTCCACAGCAGAAGGTACCTCAATCAGTCATCCATCCCTCTCACCTTCCCTCCCTTCCCTATGCAGCAGTCCCGGAAAACTCTAGGAATTTGGTTACTGACTCCAGGGTCCACCTACGTGGCTGTGAGTTCAGGGGCTCCTCAAGTCTTATTGAGTGTAACTGAGTCCTGCAGGTGGCATTCATCATTATAAAGGCAGCTGCCAAATGCCAGAGGTTACAGTTGCACATAACAGTCTAAATAATTTTAAATGGTTACTTTCTACTCCTTAGTTATTTTCCACAGCTTTCCTTATGCTTGTTTTTCTGAATGAAAAGTTAAATGCCACATATTAAAAAAAAAAAAAAAAACTTTGCCTTTGGGCTAGGAATAGGAAACTATTATTAGTTATATAGCAATTTCATACCATAGACTTTGACCTCTGCTTTCAGAGACAAGCCCAGGCTATGTAAGGGAAAATCCAGAAATTCAATATAAAAGGACACCTAAAGCCCTTTCACATCTAACTCCCAATGGACTTAAGGTAGGTATTTTGTTCACACCATCTAGCATTTTTTCTGTGCCTTATGTTATCACAGCTCCAAATTTTGGTGTTGACTTCACGTAGATTATCATCACTTCTTGTAAGTACCCATGTTTTCTATATATATCATAAATACCCTGCATATATATACATCTATATACATGATCACATACATGCTATACCTATTTCACAATATTATTTTAAAAAAAAATCTTTATCAGTTACTAAATAAAAATGTGAAGACCCAGGCTGAAAGAAGTAGGATTTTTTTTAAAGAAGCAAAATGATAAAAAGTGCTTAAGCAGTTTATTTTTTTCTCTCAAAAAGTTAAAGTGGAAATAAAATATATATCAGAACTTCAGGCTTACAATTCACTTTAGCCCCACTGTTACTTGCTAAATAAGAAATATTCACACAGTTCAAACTTGAGATTCTTCCATGCTCATTGTGCTGTAGATAAATCAGGACACACACTACCCCAGGAAAAGGAATGCACACTACAATGCTCATTGACATTTAAACTATCTGCTACTCATCTCCTTTCTGCCCTGCAATATTCATTCCTATCAGCTCGGCCCAAATATTAGAGAATAATGAATCTACACTGCTACTTATTCAGACCTCCCATGTGGAACAGTCATGGTTTAAAAAGCTCTGTACCAAAAGTCCCCGGGAGGCTACGGCAAGATGGAAATTTACATTCAGTCAGAAATGGGAAATGTCTTCCCTGCGTTTTGCCATGAAAGGTTTGTGTCCGTGCTAGGGGTGGGAGAGAGCGGCTTGGAAATGGCTCCTCAGGGGAAAGCTAGGGGCAAATTCTCAGACAGCTGGGTCCTAGATGAGAGCCTGGCGGTTCCTAAGGATTCGGACGCTTGGCAGGGGTGACTCGACGCTGAGGACGGCAGGGAGCACCACAGCAGCAGGGCCTCTCCATGGGGCCTGTGCCGGGGCTGTTCCTAGGCAACCCGGCATGGCGGCCATCTCCTGCCCGGGCACGTCCGGGCCTTGTGCGACGCCGCAGAGCAGCAGCCGCCACATAACAGGGAATATGGAGGCGGCCACCTGGCCACGCAGCCCCGGGAAGCCTCTGGATCCCGACTCCTGTTCCGAGGAACCGGCGGGATTCTCGGCTCCCGCCTTGCGCCTGCTGGTAGGTGCAAGGACAGCCCAGGGACTGGGCACCCCCAAGCCACAGCTCCCTCCTCTAGTCTCCAGCTCAGCCGAGGCCTCCTCGCTCTCAAGACCCTTCCATCCGACCAGGTGTGGAGCCTGGAAAGCCTCACACCGCTGCCTCCCTGCTAGCAAGTGCGCGTTGCTCGGAGCTCCGCCAGCCTTCAGGACGCTCTGCCCTGGAGCCGCTGGTCCTAGGAACCATTCCTGAGGCTGCACCCTGATCCCAAAGCGCACAGTGCCCTCCTCTTCCACAGGAAACTTCAAACTATACAGATATTATTCTTAACTGGCTGGCTAAATATTTTTTTTCTTGATACAGAATTTACAATTTTGGGTTTTCTTTAGTACAGTTCTCTGGTCTCTCCTGAAGTCCATAAACAGAATGAACAAATTCTCCACCCCGCTAAAGGAACCCTCAAAATGCCAGCACAAGCTCTGCAAATTGCTTCTTTCCCTACATTTTCTCCACTGCTCAGAACACCCGGCTTGTCATTCCATATTGCGCTGTAGATTTGTAGGATGACCTTGCAAGTGTGACTACCCTACAATTCTCTGGAGTCTTTTAATTCGAGCTGCAGATTGCACCTTGCCATCTTCTGTTGAGGGATTCTGCAATAAAAGACCTTTACCTCATGCCCTTTTTCTGCATTTCTCTTCTTGACAGATTATTTCATTTTTTTCAATCTGAACCTCAGTTTCTGAACCGTTCCTCTCAAAATACTTGATGAAGCTTGCCTTCTGCTGCATTTTTAGCAACTTGCAACTTGTCTTCTGTATTACCTAACTATAAAACTGTATTAATGTTACTATCATCCAGATAGAGAAATAAGACCTGATCCTAACAATATATTCTGGACTATACAGTTCTTTCCCATTATGTAACACATTTACCACACAGGCAGCCTCTCAGAATAACAAGACATTCAGAAACATGCCTGTTGCTTGGAGATATTCTTTTCCTCTTGTTTTAGATTTATCGGTCTCATTAAGCACATGCTGCAGAACCACTCGGCAGAACTACTCAGTCTCATGTGAAAATCCGATGCGGTCACAACACACAAAATATTTTGCTTCTGCCCGGACTGGCAGCACTGGGGTGGGTTTCACTGCTGTGAGCTTATGGACCCTGGTGCTCCTGCTCTGCATGGGGCAAATACTCATCTTCCTGAGCACGGTTCTCCTCATGGAAAGGCAGCAAATGCTCCCCAAGTGAGAGGAGGGTCCTGCACCACCTGCTGAGGATTATCCCACCCCGCAGAAGGGATGAACAAGCTGCAGCTCACTGGAGCCTAGAAGACAGCGTCATTTTATGGCTGTTGCGTTTGCTGCTCTTTCCAGCTTGCTATTTGTCTCTATTGCAAGCAGGATGGCAGGCTAGATGGAGCTGTGATCTTACCTGGCATGCTCTCCCCTTCCCTCTCTGCTTTCCGCACTGTTTATGCCCTTTATGCAACAACTCCTTTGTTCCAAAGGCACAAACAGTTCCCAGAACTCTCTACCTTCACCTTGCCAATGAGCTAAATACCATTTTGCTTTCGCTCCTGTGCAACCCTGCGCTTCTTTTTCTACAGCTGGGGTAGGGAAAGCATCAGCACTGCCTGCCAGGCTCGCACAGCTCCTGCACGCTGCGAGGACACTGGCATCCAGCTCTCCATGGGTTTCTGCAGCTGTTCTCATACCTACAGTAAGAGAAGGCCTCTTCTGTAGCCGTAACTGAATGAAAATGGCCTGGACTGCTGAGTTCAGCCTCACTGCAAGAGCAGCTCTGTTTTGCCAGGTTCCATAAGGGAAAAAGGAATAGAGAAAAAATATAAGCAGAAATTGCACATCGGTAAGGTGCTAATTCCTTGTTTAACACTGCCTGATTTGTGTTTCTGAGGCCTCATGCTGCCTGCACATGCTTCACTGCCCCTAAGAAATGAAATCAAGTACTTCTTCGTATTCCTTATGTTCCCCTATTGCTCCCAAAGGGTAACCTAAGTCTTGACAGCAAATTTTGGTTAAATATCACTAGACAAAGAATGCAGAGGTTGCTGTAGGTGGTTAAAAAGCCTGGGAACTGCAAAATATTACTTCAAGGTGTCTTATCTAGGATACAGAAAACATAATAAAATATTTAATAAAGTGGAAACACTTGCTGGGACTTCAAAACCACTTTCCTGTTATTACAAGCAACCCAACTTCAGCAGCCTATTTGCCAATACCGACTGCCAGCAAGTTGGAGAAGGCCTGCATCTCATCAGTGCTGTCCACGAGGGAAAGCTGCTGTGCACAACCACAGGACTCCTGGGCTACCTGCAGTACCACAACTTGGCACGCAGCTGCTTCATCTGATCTAAACTACAGTTACCTTCAAGTATGACCACCACAGCTTTGTCATCTCCAAGCCAGGCTTCTGTTCTATTGCAGACAACTGAGACTGTTCTGACCAGTGCTGAATCCCTTTCAATACGCCAGCCACACATAAATATACCAGCTCACTTTAAAGCTTTCCTTAAAACTCTCCTTTCCAAAGCCTAGCTTGCCTACACTTAATATAACTTACAAACTCCGAGCAACTGTTGGTTGGTGTCTGCTACTTCTGTTTTAGACCTGAGGAGGTACCCAAAGACTCGTCCATCTTTCCTAGCTATAACTGTGCAGCAATAGAAACTGCTCTCTCTGCAAACCTTACTTTGCTTAAATACCTTCTTTACATCTTTACTATAAACTTCCTGGCAGCAGACTGCTGGAATGCTAACATCATACCAAAAGTCTCCTCATCTACATGCATGTAGATGTCAGTTGTCTCTTGTCTTACATGATCTTTTTTCTCTGTCTATCTAGCATCAGCACAGCAGCATCCTGAATTATACCTGAAACTGCAACACACATAATCAGAACTGACTTGATTACATGTGCCTTTATTTTGAGCATTTCAGACTGTTCTTCCAAAGAGCTTCTACGCACATGTAGCTTCTACGTAGACAGGACACTAACCCTGCTCAACAGGATTAAAACCATCCTTGTGTGACTGAAGCTTACAAACCATAGGCACCGTAATAACATCGCATGGAAGATTTCACAAAACAATTCTCTACTATTGTTTCAGTTATTACAGTTATTTCAGTTATTACAGTTATACAGTGTTACAGTTGTTACAGTTATTTCTACTGTAAAGTAGAAATATTCTAATAGTGTAAAATAGAGAGGTGATGTATCAATATTTTAGTGTTTGAATACTTCAAGCCAAGTTGAACAAGGTAAGTTGAAATGATATCACTGATTAGAGAGAGTTTGCTTTACACTACAGTCATTACCGTTCAGATGAGCAGCTTTCCACAACTTTATGAAGATGCAAACAATCTTGTGAAAGAGGAATTCTTCCCCAAATTCTGCTCCAACTAAACATGCCCATCACACTGAATTCATATATTCATTTCTCTACCTGTGATTTTAAATTAATTTGTTAAGTTCTGATTTACAAGAATAGAACGCCAACAAAAGGAAAATTACTTGCAACTAGTATAGCCTTACTATGCACTTAATAAACGTGTGACTACAGAAAGGTAATTCTACAACATAAAATGTGAATCAAAACCTTCAACACATTTTATAAGAGCTGGCAAAAGCATTCTGAAACCTCTGTTTATCTCCTTATATACTCGTAGTTCTCTGGTCTTAATGGGGAAACACAAACTTATCAAATTTATTACTGCAATACTAAGTTATCAGAATGCCAGTCATTTTGACCTTAGAAAAATAAGATGAGAAACAAAAAGGTTCTGTGATACAGCATCTGTATGATAAATCCTGATGTCTGTTTTGCAGATAATTTAGATTCTTAATGAGTTATTTCTGGAAAATAAAGTATAATGGCTAACATACTAATTACACAACAAAATCAGTTTCTGTTGTGGCATTAGCTGAGTTCAGGATAGGTCACAATTAAATGTTTTTGCTTAATTCATAAAGAAAATATACCTCTTCCCAACTACCTTGTATAGCTGGCATGTTCCAGGGCTAGGCATGGGTGCCTTCATCCCGCTCAGTGATGTGCATTTGTTCAATGGCTTCAGGAAGCTCAACCATGTGAGGGTGACTAATTCCAAGAGGAACAACGGAGCCCTTGTGTGCTCAGCACAGCTGGCACTGCCTGTGTTATTTTAATGAAACTCTCTGGATGATCAGTTTGGGAAGGAACCTGAGAAAGTGCTTTTGTACCGGCATCGGTCCCCTCTGATAGGAACGTCAGAGTTAACCTAAGATCAAACCCACAGTTACCATTTTCATATTGCAGCTGCAGACAAAAACATTATTTAGGCAGGACAAGTTCTCTTTCCTTCTCCTACTGCCAGCCAAATATTTAAAAGAACAGGAAAATAGACAGACGTATGGATAAAAGAAGGAGTTGGAATAGATGGCAATGATGGGACCATGTTGGTTTTGCAGAGATGGGCCCTCTTCCTAGAGACACATGGAGTGGGATGATCACATCTTTCACTGTCCAAAGACTAGGAAAAGAGGGTAGGGTAGCTAGTGGAGTGCCCCGGATTTAACCTCTTCTCTGAACCAAGCAAGTCACTGGAAAACCAGG
>JAVCKT010077506.1:0-15049 GCA_032273925.1 Rhynchotus rufescens
GATTTGCTAGTTTGAAAATCTAAACAATGTGATAAGCAGAAATAATCAATTTGATGCATAGAAATCCAATAAAACTGCAAGCAGGCAAGAGCAATGTTGTTGAAAGGAAATGGAAGTGAATGAAGCATGCTGCCTGTTCTCGTCTCGTGCTGGCAGTGCTAGGCTAAAGGCTTGGAATATCATCTGTACCCACCATCGTGCGCTGGGCACTGTGGTGATTTGTGCGCTACAAAGAGGAACCTGAAAAGCAAGACCCCAGCCGCCTTGGCTGTTCTCCCTTCCAGGGCTGCAGTGTGTAGGCTCAGTTCCATGGGCAAACATAGCCCCTTTGTGCAGTTTCTGACGTGGCTGTGGTCCCACAGAGCCTCCAGGAGTCACACAGGGCGCTAAGGGCCATGCAAGAGCATGAGGCAGCGCGCAGACACTTGGGGCAGCGGTGCGAGGCACGAGGTGGTGAAGCACGAGGTGGAGGAGTGGATGGTGGCCATTTAGGGTGGGCCCCGAGGTGGTGTTTGGCTTTGGGATGGCCATTGCAGGATGGCGGCGTGTGAGGTGACTGCTGGGGTGGCCCTTTGGTGCAGAGTGTGAAGTGACAGGGTATGAGGAGCCATCGGGGCAGCTGTTTGGGGTGATCGTTGGAGCAAAGCAGTGGTTAGTGCACAGCGGCAGCTGGGGGGTCGTTGAAGCAATTGGCACCCAGCAGGGCTGGGGCACTGGCCGTTTGGAGCGGCTGTGAGGGCACAATTAGGGCACAGCAGCAGTTTGGAGCGGCCGTTAGGGCGGAGCGGCCGTTTGGAGCGGCCGTTAGGGCCGAGCGGCCGTTAGGCGGTTGGGGCGCAGCAGCCGCTTGCAATCCCCGGGGCTCCGGAAGGTTCCCCGTGTTGGGAGGCAGCCAGTGCGGACATGCTGGCTCCCGGACTGGCCCCTGCGGGCATCGCTGGCCTACGCACCACCACGGCTCTGAGGAAGGTGAAGGTACCGCGGGCCCCGCTGTGCCGTGGGGTTGTGTGGTGGGACAGGGTGTCGGGGGGCTGCCCCATGGCCGCCCAGCCCGAGGGGCCTCCTTGGCAGTTATCAGCACTGGGATCGGGCAGGGATGGGAGCAGCTGCTGAGCGCAGCTGAAGGGCCCTCCTTCCCCTCTGCCTCCTCGCCGGAGGGGGGACCTGCTCCTTTCCTCACGTCCGCACTCCAAGGGTCCGTTTATCACCACACTCTGGCGCCTGCCTGGCGGCTGCTGGGGATCCCGGCACAGACCTTCTTGCTGCAGGTTACCAACCTGCCACGTTTTAGCTTTGTTTTCTTTGTGCTCTCCCTCCTGGCTCTATGGAGTCCATGAGATCCCCACTGCACATCTGGGTTTAGGTGCAGATGGGTTATCCCCAGTCCCTCCAACAAAGGCCAATATCTGGGAAAACTGAAAGTGGGGATGGAGGGTCAATGAACCTCGCAGCTTGTTGCCATCCTGCCTGTGCTCAGGGAGCCATAGCTGTAGCCACCAGGAGGGATTTATGCCGGGGCCAGGCATGGCAGCCGGCAGCACCGCACACTGTGTCCTTGCAGGTGTGTTAGTCTCGCTTGTGTCCATGGTGCTTGGCCAGGATCCCTCCCCTTGGACCTCCCCGGAGCGCTCTGTTGCCCTTTATTTCTGTGTGCTTTCTAAGCTGAAGTACTAGGAGCCCACCGGGTAGCAGGGAGGACCATGAGGGACCCGGAGTTTGGAGGAGCTGCTGCAGTGGTGCCAGAGGGCCAGCCCGGGTCCCTCCACACTGGAGCCTGGCCTGTGCTGAGCTGGTGTGGTCCCTGCTACCAGATATTTTTTTCCAGGGTGCAGTGGGAAGGCAGAGGCTGCCGTGAGAAAGTCCTCTCATGTCAGAAAGGAGTATTTCAGCAGCACGAGCAGACTGGTGTAGAATGAGTTATTGAACCGTCACGTGAGCGAGCGGAGTATACAGTCTGGGCAAAGGCAGCAAAATCTTGTTAAATCTCCCCGCTGTGCTATAAGTATTGAAACACTTTTCTAAATGGTTGTCATAATTTTAAATGCACCGGCAAATCTGGTCATAGCAGCAATTTGGCAGGTGACTGCAAGAGTTCTTCCATCCTTAATGTGGGAAAGTTGATCTGACATAGCAGTGAGGAGGATTCCTTGGAAAATATCATTAATATTGATGGTCTCCTAAAAGATGATCTGCCTATCTCTACACAAGATGATTGCTAAGCTTGTTCATGGAGCCATCTACTGGCTTATTATAACTTTGACCATAGATTAGCATTTAGAGGTACTTTCTAGTTTTTGAATGCATCATTAGACCCTCTAATTATAAAATGCACCAAGACTCCCACGCCTCAGTAAACAACTAGGCATATTAGAGGAGGTAGTATTCAGACTAAACTTCTCTTTTTCCTTTTTCTTTTTCTTTTTTTTTTTTTTTTATATGAAGTGCTGGTAGAAAAATTTTCAATACTGCTGGAAAAGCTGTGTGTGAAAGGGAAGGTTTGGGGTTTTTATGATCGTTAAAACTGGAAGCTGCAAACAGCAGCAAGGAAAGCAGGTTCTGCTTGAAGCATCTCTTGAGTGAAATCTGTAAAAGGCAGACTGTCAAAACTATCTTTATACCAGTGAGAATGTTCAGAGAAGGGAACTCCAGGTCTGTGCACTGACTTTGAAATCTATGAGCTTAAATTAGAAGGTAAAAGTTAAATAATACATTGAAGTGCTTCTGATCCAAACAGTACCCCATACTGTTATGTTATTGCAGTTTTTATGATCACACATGGTTTTGTAATTTGCACTGGCCAGCAAGAAAAGCTAAGGGGACTTCAGCTTTTGTCTCCAGGCAATGAGCAAGGGAACAGAGCCTCAGCTTTCAGTTTTGGGGTTACTGTGGGTCAAGTCCAGACATCTGTGATTAGATCCTTTTGCAGCAGTGCAGAAATTCACTAATCACTCCATGATTAACCAGAATGCATTGTGCAAGAATTCTCATATCACAAAGGTTATTGATTATATGAGTAACTGTGTTTTACCATTAACTCTTTGTTGACTATATCAGGTTCTGGTCAATAAAGTCAATTCGTGTGCCTTTAGCTTTCAGTTAACTCTTTTCCTTCGAATGCTTAGTGGTAACAAACCATTAAACTTTTTCACTTATTTATTTACTTGGACCAAATTTCTTAATTTACTGTGTAAATGATCTTACCTCCTTTTAAAATGCATTAGTAAGTTCAGATATAATTTTTTAGTAGCTTTGTAGAAATTATCAATTTAAAGTTAGCTATAATCAGTTTCTCTATCTGGACAAAACTTTGAGGTGAACATCTATAACTCTTTGAGAGCTCTTACGTATTTCATATTCTATGTTGCTGAAGCAGATGCAAAGTTTCAGGCAAGTTTTTAAATAATGTTCTTTTGAAACTTCACTTGTTCCTTCCGTATCCAAAGCTGAATTTCATGGTCTCCATCTGCACTGAGACATTGGAAGACATCAATACCTCTACAAGAGAGAAAGACTTCCTGATCCAGCTTCAATTGCTTATAAAACTGTCAGCAGCTGAAAAAGGCTTGTCAGAACATATTTTCAAAATTAGTTGTCTAAATAATTATTGTTGCCTACTTCATAGGTAGATAGTAGACTTTAAGATGTGTTAGGCTTACATGAAGGTTTATTACTTTATCAACTGTGAAGAGAAATAGCAAGTAGTATGCCCCATTTTAAACTGTGACTGAAAACTCTGATAGCATTTTGTTTGGTCACTTTACACTGAGCATATCTCTTTTATTTGTCCAGCAAATATATTTTTTTTTTAAATCGGGGATTTTGAAGGTAGTTGTGACTCTGTACTACAGCCCTCATGCTCTGAAAGCAGAAATAGTAGCTTTTAAAAAACTTAGATAAAAAGATTTCCTGAATCATAAGAGAGAATGCTGAGTTGTAGATCCAAAGGTTTTGTTGAGTGTAATGATGAGGTGTTTCTGTCTTTCTCTTACCTATTTTATTTTCTGTTTTCATTTAATTTTTTTGTTTTCTCTCACCTATTTTATCAAACTAATATTTGCAACAGATTAACCAATATCCCTTTGCCCCTTTGTGCAAGGATAACTACTCTAAGAAAACTAGGACATTGAAGGAATCAGTGGTGCTGCCCAGTCATTAGCAACAGTTGTAGAGTCTGTAAGATAGGAGAACACTCTGCTCGTCATCGTATCGCATGACACCTCCCGAGCCAACGTGATGCATTTTGAAGAGATGAGCCCTGTGTGTAGCTTCCAGACCTTAGGATCTCAGCTCCCCAACCAAGAAAAGTCTGTGGAACTGAACACTCCCCTAGGAAGGAGCCAGTCAAAGGGGAAATAGTACAATTTTTGCTGTTATCTTCAAGCCCTATAGCAATAATAATTTGTAGCATTATTAAGAGATTTAAGTTCCTTTGTACTCCTGGTATAAAAATACAACAATTTTGGATTTATCTTGTGGGGCATATATCCTAGTTTAGTAAGAAGCTCAGCTTTCTTCTAATGTTTCAAGCAGATCAGTAGGATTACAAATTCTTTGGACTTTAGTGAAAATGTTTTCTTTTTGAAGTCCTCAAGTGAGTTGACTTACGTTAAGCTTGCTGTCCCAGTTGAACTCCGGCAATGTTCACCGATACTGGACAGCTTTTGTTTAGCATGTGTGCTCCATTCTTGGTTGCAAGCATGTGCCTCTTCATCTGAACCTGCACAAAAGCCAAGCCAGAAAACACAAAATATTAATGGAAAACAAGAACAAAATTTGCAATAATTTTGCTATTTTATGACTGCCAGAGAGTAAGGCTATGCCTTGTACAGGTCACAAAAATCTGGCAAACAATCGTGTGTTTTCTAGCTTAGGTAGGAATAAATATTGACACTATGAAACCACAGCATTAGGCAGAAAGAGTAGATGATTGTGGAAAAAAATGAGCTAACTTAAAAAACCATCACTCTTGTGAGTATATCACTTAGGGAAATAAAAACTAACATGCGTAAGCTGGAGGAAATATGCTTGCTTAAAAACATTGGCTGCCTAGCAAGCCCCTTTGATTACAAAAATCAATTGTTCCCTTGCCGCCTCCCCCCTTCCTTTGCTCACATGCGCGCTGGTGCGCACGAGCTCTCCCTGCGTTGCTGAGCGCATATGCGGACACTGCGTCCTGCTCGCTGGCCTCCCTTCAGCCCTGCTGCTGGGCTGCCTGCTCCAGAAGATAGAAAGCTGCTCATGATTTTACAACCTAGAGGATTTCTGTATGCAGAACATTAGCTGGCCTCATACTCCAACTTGTTCCTCTTTTATTGAAGTGCTACATGCAAATAATAGTTTCGCCTCTTAAGCCCTTCCTGAGTCACTAAGAAGGGAGCCTGTACACACATAAAAACTATCTCTAAGCAGCTATTGCAAAACCATGAGCCTAATCAAATGATGACTGGCTTCAGTACTGGATAAAAGATAAGAAAAAGAAAGTCTGTACGTTTACTTTGCCACAGATAACTGAGATTTGCAGTTTGCTCTTGCAGAGTGGTTCTCCAAATATTTCTTTCCTGTTTGATCATAATGTAGCTTTGAATTAAATGGAATAAGCCTGTTTCTCCTGCACAAGAAACCTGAGGCATGGTAGGTTCAGATAAGCATATTGTTTCAGCACTAACACGCAAGTTTTTGGCGTGTGGGTTTTTTTCCCCACTTGCCTCCCACCTATTGCCGGTCGTATCTGGAAGTCCTATATCTTTACATAAACTACTCTCCTAACTGAGCCATCTTGTTTTACAAACAACGGCATCCCAAGTTTAGGGCAAAGAGAGCAATAAAGTAGCAAACTGTGGATCTGATTTTCTTTAGCACCTACCTGAAGCATTGTGTGGTTCCGATCACTCGCAGTCTGGCTTAGCACTCCAGCTGTCCCTGCAGTACGGACACTGCAGTTGCACTTTCCTTGCTTGGCTTCAGGCTGCTTTCAGCCATGAGTGGGTTAATCCTCTTTTGCCCCTTGGATCCCACATTTGCGGTTATCTGTGGCCTGCAACCGCATCATGTTTGTGCAGTTCCAGGAAGTCTTTGCAGATAAGCGCGTCCTCATGAGAAGGTGGTGGCGAAGAGTGCGGGGTGGCACTGCAAGGGTAAGTGGTGCAGAGTGGCTGCCCAGGTGCCCTGGACTGCACCTGCGCCCAGTGCTGCACAGGTGACACAGGACAGAGCTCTGTGCCCTTTGCAAAGGCTGGGCAGCAAAGAATGGCCGGCTGTGGTGCTGCCCTGCTTTCCTTACTTATGTTCCGCTTCTTTAAGCTACTCTGCTATTTCTTTTTTTTTTTTTTCCATCCACATTACTGCTACTGTAACAATTTCCCCAGTTTTAGAGGCCAGTGCACTGTTAAATTGTTGCTGTGATGAGCTGGTTTGTGTTCCCTGCATTTCCTATCAGTTGAGTGCGTACCTGAGGGGTTAGATGTTGATGAGTGATGTTGGTTTCATTTTCATTCAAGTTTCATTCAACATTTCTGTCCATTTCTGACATCTCCTTGCCTCACGTGCAGACCTGCTGCACCTGCAATGACTTTCAGGCTGCTCCTGTTGCAGCAGTGCATTGTTGAATGGTATTTGCAGCAGCTCTGGAACTTGCTGCTGCATGCTCACACTAGGCAAAATGATCATAAATTGCTGCAGAACCTGGGTGTAGACCCAAGAACTATTGCACACCATACAGTTCATTCCAAAAAATTGCACCACACATAGTTTTGATTGCCAGATTCTTTTATCCTTTTCCTTCATCCTTAGCCCATAGTGTCTTTTAAATTCTCTATTTCAGAATGAAGTCTGTATGCTAACAATTTGAGGTTAGGCCGAAAGCTTCCTAAGGCAACAGAAATGTTCATGAAACACTTTTGTGGAAAGAATCTTTTAGTATTTGTCTAATAATTTGTCTTCTGCATGAATCAGACTTCATTAGTCTTTTCTTATGTCATGCTTTCATTTTCAGTTTCTTTTCTGAATTCCTTATAATATACTCATTCTTTCATTTTAATGATTTCATTTTAATTTCCAGAAATGCCATCTGAGATACCAGTAAGATTTAAGAGGATGCTTTTTAGATATTTTTCTACTGATTCAGCATCCTGCAGAACATGTTTTCAGATTTTAATTCCTCTTTATTTTTGATGAAAATTAAATTTTGCTTTTGGGAGTATTTTCTTCCACGTTGCCTGTGCCTTGAATCAACCAAGGAGGAGAGGAGCAAGGGGAGAAGAAGTCAATAAGGAGTGAGGATGATGTTAAATAAATAAATCAGTCTGAACCTCCGGGCCTTGGAGCAGGGCTTGATGCCTGATGATCCATGTTTCCAACAGGGGCAAACAAGGCAGTAATGAGCATGTGCTTCACATCTTCTAAATAGGATAGTAGGATACTTTTTCTTCCACAAGAGTGTTGAGGGTGATAGTAAAGAGATAGTAAGGTTTCTTCTTGCACCAATGAAGGCCATGCTAAAAATGCCATTCCTGGCTCTCAGATTGATGCTTGTGTCCTTATAGCACAGTTACTATTCAGTCGGAGCCCACAAGACAAACAATATTGTTTGTTCAAACAATATTGTTTGATTTTTTTAACAATTTTTAAGTAGTTACTGAGGCAATATAAAGCCAGTTTATACTCTGTATTTTGATTTATGTCCTGCTTTGCATCTTTGGATCTTCATTTCTGCTTGAATCTTTCTACCAAGTCCAGTGTTTTGTGTTTTGGGAATGTGCATGCTGGATCCTTTCTGTGGATGCACTGCTGACGGTCTGTTATCCTGTCCCACTTTTTGGCTCCAGTTTGGTTGCAGTTAAAGCCCCGTGCTGCGTGCAGCGCCCAGGCTGGAAAGCCCCGTGGCTTGAAGGCTCACAGTGCCGAGCCGTGTCCGTGCGCGGTGGAGCGGGAGGCTCCACAGAGCCGTGCTTGTTGTGCAGCGGCGCCCTGTTTGCGCCGCCGGTGCCAGCGCCCTCCCCGCGCCGCAGATGCCTGGGGCGCAGCGGGCAGCGCCGGAGGCCGGGCGAGCGGCTCCCGGCGCCATGCGGCGATGTTTATGTGGTGCTGCTGCACCTGCGTGTGCTGCGGCAGGGACCTGTGCGAGCCGGCCAAGGTGAGGGGCGCGCACACCGCCGCGCTGCGGCACCTCGGCCCGCGCGGCCGCTCTCCGCTGCTGCTTGACCTCCTTTCATAGCGCTGCTCCTGGAAATGCGGCATTCTGCTCCCAGCACCGCTGGGGCCACACTCCTTTGTATACTGCTTTTCTGCATTCTGGAAGGTGGGAAGTGTGAAAAGGACTCCTGTCTGAGTGAGTGATGCGATTTATACCAGATCAATGTGCTGTTATTTTAGGTTTTGTTGGTTTGCTAGGTTTGCTGTTTCTCTGTTTTGGAGGTCAGTTTACATAATATAATGAAGGATCAAAAAAGGACTAGTAAAAGCAGCCCCAGTGTTAGAGGGAAATATTTGGATTGGTAGCTTTTTAGATGTGAGCTCTTATTTTGCTATTTCAGCTCTGCAAAGTATATTTCTAGGGAAAAGGAATCAAACTGCAGAATCATATTTTGCTCCAGATAAAAAAATGAGTAAGAGCATATGGCTTCCTATGGAGTGAGTGACCTTCAGAAATGAGTAAGTAGTTTTCTTTGGCTTGTTAGCAATGTAGCTAGCTAGACATCACCCTTTTGCATGTCTGTCTTAACAGAAAGTTGCATTTCCTCCACATTTGTTAAATATTGAACAGAGACAATAAGGCTTTGAGATTTGATCTGGTATGCAGAATAGAAGATATTTCCCTTCAAGTTCTTGCGATTGGGTGTCCATTGCATTGCAACCCTACTGTTCAGCGAAAAAAGGAATACAGGATCCAAGTGTTTTGCTTTTGCCGTGGAGGAGTGTCTGTCTGCAGAAAATATGGGTGAGAATTGCATAGTGTTACTGGTGTGTTTGAAGTAAATACATCTGATTAGAAATAGTAGTAGACGCATTATTTTTCTTCGGGCAAATCCAGAACTCCTGCGCTGGGAGGAGCACTTCCAGTCGCTGCATTCATCAGTCTGCTTAATACGTGACACACAGGTCACTCTTGGGAACAGCTCTTTAGAGAGCCGGAGTGGTGCAAGCAGCTGTGAAAGGAGGGAGCGGTAAGAAAGAGGACTTCTTATTTATATTACGCAATCCAGTTTGATACATCTACATACATCCCATGTGTAACATTAGGTTAATACATCAGCTCTTAGGAGCTGAAAAGAGGAATGTTGGGAGTGCAATGGCGTGTTCTGAGCTCTTTGAGAGGCAGTTTTGCCTTCAGCACAGCCTCAGCTGCTTTTTGCATTGTGTTTTCCAGAGGCTGCTCTGACAAGTTCCGCTTGCAGCGTCAGCCGTTGTCTGTAGATGGAGTTCGGATCAGACTTCGGGGTTGTTGCAGGAAGGCTGGAAGCAATGCATTGGTTTCAGTGTTTAGTTCATGCTGTTTGCTATTGATTTCCAAACAGGTGCAGTGTTTCCCTACTTGGCTCGCTCTTCCTAGTCCCTGGAATCCAGCTTACTCTTTTCTGCCTCATTCTGTGCAATTTTGTTCTGTCGGTCCCATGCGTGTGCAGTTGGTGGGGACCACTGTGTGGCCAGTATGTCCCTTGGGCCGCAGTGACCACATTGTCTGTATTAGCCCTCGGTTAAGTCTTCCCTTTGTGCCTTGGAGCTGCGCTGTTATTCGGGCTGGCGCTAATGGGAGCACTGAGCAGCGGAGCAGAGCCGAAGCCACGGCCAGCAGCAGGGGAGTCTGCGGCCGGCTCTGCTGTGCTGCCTCCAGCAAATGTGATGCTCGCTGAGGCCCTCGGTGTGCTGTATTGGAAAGGCTTTAAATGAGGAGACAACACAGTGGGAAGTGATGTCTGAGAACGGCAAAGAAAAATGTTTATGTGAAACGTGAATGCCACTGTTGTGAAATATTTATCTTTTAGGATAAACTAGTGATTAGATTAACTCTGAAATAGTGTTTCCTGATGGATTTTTGTTACAGTTATACTCTGTAAAAGACTTGCAAATGTATTATTCCTAAAAATAAGTAAAAAGAAGGTATTAAGGAAGGTAAGTGGAGTTCATATATGAACTCTTTATGCAATGGAAATGTTAAATTTCAACAGAGAAAAATATTCTGGAAAAGAAAGGACATTTTTCCTCTGCTCTGTGGTTCCCTGCACAGAGCGATTGTGTAGAAACACTCCTGTGAGTGTGAATATTTCTTCTCCCAGATCCAAATCCCATTTTCTCAGTTATTTTGAAAGTCAAATTTAACTTGCTATTTGAAAATTAAACTCTTCTCTCTACTAATGATTATGTAACTTAAAATAATAATCTGTATTTATCAGATAGCGGCTTGAAGCGTGACGAAAATGAACTGTACTCTCTGGGAAGTGTTAACGATGTTTTTACTGTAAAGTTAATGAGATGTGATTGGGACATACTGGAGAAACCAGAATGGATGAAAAACCCTGTCAAGTTACATAGTTGCTTTCTGAAAATACATTGTATAAGCTTGTTTCTAGATCTGCCCTTTCCTCCCAGCCCATGTACTTAAATTTTGTTCCATTCTACCTCATTTCCTATCTTTATTATTGTAATTTCTGGTCTGATTGGCAATCCTCCCTGATTCAGAATTTGCAGCTGCTAAAATAAGCACCCATGAGTGCACTCTGGCCATTCGCTTCTGCCTCCAGGATGGAGGTAGTCAAGGGCAAAGCTAACACCAGATCCTGGCTGTCTCCATGGCAGATCCTGGCTGTCTCCATCCTGTTTGAGGGTACATTTTACATAATACTTTTTGTCTGAACTGTTGGACAGTCAGGGATCCACATGCATTAACTACAGCTGGGAAAGCTGTAAGTCAGTTCTGTAGAATCAGTTACCACTTAAGCAGTTAATAACTGATAGCATTTGCTTCCTAAGATACACAGGGCTCCATACAGGTAGATTGAAAAAGTAGGAAAATCTAAGGTCAAGCTCTGTAAGGCCTGGAAAATGTATGTGGTGAGTTTATGTGATGAGTATTACTACTACTGTGCTAACAGATTTTCTAAAGTTTCTGTGTGGAATGAGTGAAGTTGGCCGTCCTGGACACACACACACACAATTGCTTCTGATGCAGCAAGCAAAGTATCAGGCAACAGCAGCCACCTTCAGCAGTGTATCGCTCCCCTCCTTCAGCTTGTAAAGTTGAATTATTGGTCCCATAAATACTGCTTTGGATTTTTGCTGTTGGCAAATAAGAGAGAAGTGCAACTGGTTGCTTTATAGCTGAACTGTTCCTACTGCTTACACCAGCAAGCAAAGTGATGACTTCATTTTTATTGAATTGGATGCCGAGCCCATGGGAGAACCACTGTGCAGCCGGCTCTGCAGTGCAGCCTGCTCTGCAGGATCCGTATGTGTGCGTCTCAGGCCGTAGCTCCCAGCACCTTTGGCACCAGGGCCAACTGAGCAGCCCCGACCACCTTTTCCTCCCGCAATGTTCGCAGTCCTGCCAGGATGCTGCTTGTGGAGCCTTATGGCAAACAGGTGTGCAAGCATATTGAGAATTAGAATACCTCAAGTCCTGTGTGTCAAAATTATGATTTAGGATGATTTACACAGATCGGTGCACAGGTTAGTGCAGCAGTCACCCCCACAAACACTTGGCTATTCCTCAGTTGTGCCAGCGCCAGGTTGAGCTGCTTAACATGACACTGCCACTGCGAGGAGGGAATGTTAAATCATGCGTAGGTCTCAAATGTTTTGGAAGATGTTTCTGTATTACCCAGGAACCCATCTGAGCCTTCTTATTTGTCTGCCATCCCTTCCTCTCTCCACAGAGTGCGGATGTTGCTGGTCATGCAGGAATGTTGAGAAACGCCTGGCTTGCTTTTGGTTAGGAGCAGTAATGTGCCAGCACAGGCGTTTTAGTAATCAGCACGTAGGGTTGTTTAATTTCTATGAGTAAGTTGTAGAGACATTTCCTCCTGGTGCTACTGATGTTGTGCTTTACTGTAGCTGTTATCTTAGGCAAGCAAGAGAATAATGTTGGAAGTGATTTTTTTAGGGTCATTTTTCTTTGTTTTTTCTTTTTTTTTTTTTTTTTTTTTTTTTTACAATTTAAGGATTATATTCCCACAACCTGGAGGGCTAATTACTCGCAGGCAAAAATAGTTAGAAAACCCAGTTAAAATCTGACTAGCTGCAGTATTTAAAAAACCCAGCAGAACTGTCTAGGGTTGTCCATCTGCTCATGTTTTATTTGGGCAGTTTTGCTTTAGATGTGATTTAGGAGTGTAGTAGGGGCTGCCCAGAGTGGGTGCTGAGCAGTGCTGCTACCACGTCTCTGTGGGTCAGAAACAGGGCTGGTTAAAATGCTGCAGAGTGACTATCGCTTCTCGGGGCTCGATGGGGCAAGACAGCCGAGCAGGTGAGGGTGCAGCAACCAGCTGGAGCTGCTCGCCCCGCTTGCCCCTTGTGTTCCTTGGGCCAACAGCCCAGCACCGCGCAGCGCACACAGCAGCGGAGTGGGAAGGGCCCATCTCACCCTGCTCCGGCCCTGAACGTGCAGCGGGGTTTGGCAGCAGGTCAGCGTTGCCCCGTCTGGGCCTCCAGTCGATATTTAATTTAGAGGTGAATGGGCAAGAGTCTTCTCCCTTACACCTACCAGTGTATCTGGAGTATGAGGCCTTTGGCACACAGGATTTGCAATATCATTTTGAAGCGAGTGGAGAACCCAAGGGTTGGTAATACCGGGTACATGGCAGTGGTGTACCAGACAGACTGACAGGCCTACACGTTGAGGTTCTGGTTCATCTTTATTCATGTGCCTACAAAGGCGATATCTGTCTTGAAGCAAAATATATTAAAAAAGCACTCTAAACTGTCAGCTATGAATAGCTTATTGTACCACCAAAGTGGATAGGCGCAGTGTATTCTATATAATTTAGATACTATGTTTTTATCATATCCAGTAAGGGCATTAGGTACCATGCACTCATGTGACAGGAGGGTTGCTAAAACCTTGATTCAGAAGACACTGTTTAAAGAATCATGTGCTGCAAGTTTCATGCTGGGCAATGACTTCTGTCTGTGATTACCAATTACATTTAATTGTAGTTATTGACCACATAGTAATTGTTAATGTTTAAATATCTCCTTGTACCTCACGAGCATTGAGCACATGTCCTTACGTCCTTACAAACATGTGCAGCAAGATGCTTTAATGCAGATAAGCAGTCATACTAAGATTATTTGTGCATCGTACAAATAATGAGGTAGAGAGAAATGAGGAAAAACATGGGGATAGATGAGAAATGTGTTGAATTACCTGAAATGGATTAATACAATGGATTAATAACACTGCTGTCCCTGCTTCTGCGGCTGTGAATTTGCTATAGCCAAGGTGGTCAGCCTTTTGGTTTCATACCTCAAAATGGACTTGATGCTGAACAGTACCAAGACGTACCTTTCTCTAAGTCTTCTACTTCATGCAGTTAGCCCTCTTTTACTCTTGGAAGGAAAAATAATATATAGTATTTTGCATTGACAGATATACAAGACTAAGTCTGTTGAAAACATGAGAATTTACCAAGGTCCATCTGTGTCCGTGGTTTATAGCAGCCACACATAAACACATCTCCCTTTCTGTGACCTCGGCAGCCTTAGCACACAGGGAGCGCTGCCCAGGTACCGCGGGACGGACACTGCGCTGGCCCCGCTGCTTTCTGAGGTGCTGCGTGCTGAGGAACCCTGGAGATCTTTCCTTTCCTTTCTTCCAGTTCTACTGACAAAATAGCCACCAGTGGCACTTTATTTCTAAAGTTACTTTTAAATTACTTTTAAATAGTGGTGGAAAGACTTGCCCTGTTGAACAGTAGCTAAATGGCTAATATCTGTTTCACCCATTTACATCAGATTTTGGATCTTTTTTAGTACTACATCCTGGCATTTCTCTGTAGCTCCTCATGCTTGCAGGAATGGCAATCACAGAGTGTCTCTCCCTTGCACTGCAGTGTTTTTAAACGCTAGTTACAGCTCACAGTAGCAACAAGAAAAGAAGCCTGCCGATACAGAACTGTCTCCTAGGGACATCTGAGCTTCTCATTCTTTGTAAAATACAGCTATATGTTTTGTGTGCTAAGTGCAACCAATTTTAAGCTTAAAGTAAAATATCTTCCGAAAGGATTTTGATGCAAAATTCGTGAGGGCATAAAAAGATGGTGGAGAGGACAAAAACACAAGATCGTACAGTGATGCATCTTTCTGCTGGGCGGATGCCGAAGCAGTTTTCAGAATACCTTTTGCGGGAGATCAGTGCGGACCTCCATTTAGACTGACTCAGTATGCTGGAAAATTGTATTGCGAGAGAGGTTGCACTAAATGAATTGTAACTCCTATTTTTATACACACATTGAGCATTGCACTTATTTCATTTACCAGCATCTCTTGGGGACAAATTGCCGTCATCTTTAATCAATAAAATGTCACCAGCATCGCCATGTGTTTGAAGCTTGTGCTGAATCCTACTTTTTCAGGCCTGGGCAATACAGAGAAACTACTTAAATTGTTTTAGTTTCTGTTCCAGAATCACACTCTGCACAGTCGTTTGCTTTTTAATTAGGGAAAAAAAAAAACCGTTCATGTCCTTGCAGAGTGATATTCCCATCCATGTTAGAGCTGCTACCTCTCAAGCCATTGCCCAGGGACTCATTCCCTGCAGCTCTTTGGGTCTCCTTTCTTAGATAGGAGGGTTCCCAGGGAGCCCTGCGTGTTTCATGTTAGAATCCACAGAACTTTTCCCTCATGACACCCACATGATGGATGCACTAAGTGTCCATTAGTATAAGTTATGGTGAGATCCCTCTGCCCGATTGACTCCAACTTGCAGCAAGCTCCTTTCCGGCATGAGCAAAGCCATGCAGCGAGCTGGCCCTTGTGGCTGTGAGATGTGGGGCCAGTCCCACTCTCACTCACCCCTACTTCAGCCAAGTGTACTTATTTAAGGGAAAAACAAACAAAC